>WSZQ02065252.1:0-27717 GCA_019419845.2 Weissflogia rhopalogaster
AAAACATCTTATCACGGCCAAGCGTAACGGCACATGCGTGCCCAGCTGCATGTGTGTAGCAACGAGCAGAGAGGCACTCTGTGGGCAGGAGAGAGTGAGACAGGTAGGGCGCGCCTCGAGGTATGATTGTGGGCGGTATGCCCAGCTTGTTAGAGGGTGTTATCGGCCTTCTCCCGCTCAAAGTCGTGGGCGGAGGCGAGATCTAGATAAACTTTCCTTTTAAGAATTATGTTTAATAAAGTTAGTCACATTTTTACTCCCGAAACATCTACTCCTCTCTTTAACATCTACAACAATTTGCATCGGACGGGTAGTCCACGAATTCTGCTAAAAATAATAGATTCGCGTTAATTCGCGGGTTGATGTTGCTCTTCGCAACATCACGTACGCACTTGTTACTTGTTTGTTCGTAACTCTTATCGTGTGATGCACACATTTTCCTTCCTTTGTTCATTCTTTTAATGTGACCGTAAAATGAACTTTTGTTTATTAGTTGCATTATTGTTTCGTCATGAAATTCTGCAGTTATTTCCGAATTTATAATCAATTCTTATAAAGATTTTTTTGGTGGAATAACCTTAACAAAATCGAATTCAGAGATAAAATTCAGAAATTAATAAATATTAAACTCGTATTAACTCAAGTCACAAGAAACGTATTTGCTAAATTTCGCGAAAAATCGCGAAAAAATACAACAAAAGAAATAATTGTACAAATAATTGTTGTTTACAGTCTGGTGGATCTTCCAAGTCCTCTAGAAATGAGCAGTATAATATGATTCACAATTTTTTTGCACTTAACTAAATTATAACCTATTGTAGTCTAAAGCAACTCAAATCAACCTCTAATCAATCTGTAAATCTGTAAATAATTCGCACATTTTGAAATCACATCATGTTATAATTCGTTTTTGAAATTCTTAAATACTTTTTATCCATAATTCTTAATTCTTGTAAGTCTAGCTTACAAGAATTATGCATAAAAAGTTTCGTTTTTAACATTTTTATTCGCAACCTTGACCGTGAGCTCGTCAACTTCTTCTACGCGGTCAACAGCCTTGCATTTCTTCATCAAAAAATTCCCTAAACACTCAAAACTCTTAAAACTCTTAAAAAAGCGTTGAAAAATGCAGTAGAAACATGCAGATACACATGTATGAGATGCAAACAACTTGGTAATCCCCGAAGATATTCAAATTTTTTACCAACTGCATGCTAATCTGTTGAGATGTTGGAGAGCAAGGTAACAACCATAGGCGTAAACACGAGCGTAAACCGCATGAATAATGGACGCATAAAAAACTATTCTATGGTGTTGACAAGGAAACGTCAAAGGCTCCGATCATCTGAGTGAGTATAAAAGGTGGGTAACTGAGGATGATGGAAACATTAACTCGTGCGTCGTCGTCGAGAAGAAGCTCAGCTTTTTTTGCTCAAAATCATTCATTTCATAAGATTCCCAGGAATATTTTTAAGAGTGAAAAGGAATTTAAATCAAAATGAAATTCACAGTAAGTTTTTTTTTAATTTTATCAATTTTTAATTCAATCAATTTTTTTTGTATACATTTAACTAAAGTATATTTTTTGAAGTTTATCATCTAAAAATCATCATATAATATTTTTTCATGAAATAATTATAGAATTCCCATAACAGTTAAAGATACGCATTACAATGCAAGAGCAACCGTTGATCCCATTAAGATTCCATAAGAATCCCATTGAAATTACATATGATTCCTTTGCAGAACTAAAATCCCATAAGAAACCCATAAAAGCTCCATTTTAATATCTTGAAAAAAAAACTCCCAGAAGAATTCTACAGAATTAATAAGATTTCCTTGACGATAAAAATCCCACAGCAATTAATTCTTACCTGTAAGTTCCCATAATGAAAACATCCCATAAGAAACCCATAAAAGCTCTATTTTATTATCTTGAAAAAAAACTCCCAGAAAAATTCAACAAAAATCCAATAAGATTTCCTTGAAGATAAAAATCCCACAGGAATCCTTCATTTTCACCTGTAGATTCCCATATCGAAAACATCCCATGAAATGGGAATCCCATAAAAATACCATCTAATTCCCATATCGCAAATTCCATAAGAATCCCTTGGAAAACACATATGATTCATTAGTAGAACTAAATTCCCATAACAAACCCATGAAAGCTCCATTTCATTATCTTGAAATAGAACTTCTAGAAGAATTCTTCAGAAATCCCATTAGATTTTCTTGAAGATAAAAATCTTCCAGGAATGAAAACATCCCATGAAATGGCAATCCCACAAAATTACAATCTAATTCCTATGAAGAAAATTCCATAGGAATCCCATAAGATTCCATTTCAGAGATTTGTTTCTCTCAAAGATAATACTTGGGAAATGTAAAAAAAATCATAACAATTCCATTTCCACCAAAAAACAACCCATAATAATTTTCCTGGAAAAATATAGGATTCCCATAAGTTTCCCATAATAATTAGACAGAAACCCAGGATTCCATAGGAGTGCCATATATATCCAGTTTGAATCACATAGAGTACAAAACTTCTTTAGGAAACGCATAAAAGTTCCTTATTATTCCTATGGTGAAAAGTTCCCTAAGAATTGCACGGGCCTCTCATATGATTCTCAGGAAGAAATAAAATACCATAGCAATACCATATGCTTCCTATTACATTGCCATGAGTCAATCCCATAAGAATCCCATAAAAACCCCATAAGATTCCCATGAAGAAAAATGTCATACAAAACAAAAAAGGATAATATTCTTCCAGATTTCATTGTCAATATAAACGTATAAAAATTTATTAATCAACCATAAAAAACTATAAAAATTCCCAGAGAAAAAAATATAAACTTATTAATTTTTTTTAGATACTCTTCAGTATTATCTTCCTGTTCGGGATAACTATTGCCTATCCATCTGATTCACAACCGGAAACAACGGGTCCCCATGAGGAAACATCAGATAGTGAAGACCTTAACGCATCTGTAAAGGCTGGTAGCTCGGATGCAGGGGACTTGGATACGGCAAACACTCTATGGGGAGGTTATGGCTATGGTTACAGAACCTATAGGCCATATTACGGTGGTTGGGGAGGTTATGGTGGTTGGGGAGGTTACGGAGGACACCGTCATTGGGGATACGGAGGCTATGGTGGCGGATGGGGAGGCTATGGTTGGGGTGGTTATGGTGGTTATCGACGAGGTTGGGGAGGAGGTTGGAGAGGACATTACTGGCGCTAAACATAATTATATATAAAATATGAAAGGAATAGAAATGTTTAAAAAAGTGATTCTTTGTATTGTTAGTTAAGATTTAATTTTTAGAAGGTTTGTATAAATATTTTTTTTGTATTTTTTTTAATTTCAATAAATTTGATATTTATTAATAGTTAGTTTCTGCTAAAGTATGAGGTTTAATTTATTACATAAGTTGTTTTAACAAACTAACTGAAATCATTGTCCCTTAGCAATTCCATAGATATCCTATAAAATACGAAATGTCCCATATGATTCCCTTTAACAAAAGTCCCCATTTGATTTTATCAACGAGTCATAATAATATTTATACCTCCATAATATTCCCCTTTGGAATCCTTTAAAAACACTAAAGAAACCCATAGAAATCTAATAAAGAATTTGAATGGTTCTGGTCGATATCTCATGATATACATAAACCCCATAGGGATCCTTAAGAATCTAACAGAAACTACGAACTATGAATCTTTTATAGGAAACCAATAGAAATCCCATATTTAACAATTCAAAAAACCCATAAAGATTTCTTACTACTTAATACGACAATATTCTTATCAATATTCTTATCAATACAAACAATATTCTTATCTAGACATTACAGAATGTTTCCTTTGCTCCTCAGTCCGTACTGAAACTTTCCAAAGATTCCCATAACAATTCTATCAAAATATATTCCACAACATAAGATTAAAGGATTCCGCAAAATATCATGACCATCCACAAGACAACCTATAATAATCCCCACAGACAAAAATATCGAATTCCCATAAACTTCCCATAGGGTTTCAAAAGATATATTGGTCTTTATTCAGTTTTTCATTTTTCATATGTACTTCCTACATTTCACAAAAAATCCTATATGATTTCTATGAAAACCCCATAGAATCCCATAAGAACTTCAGAAATGAAAAAACCTCACAATCTGACAGACATTCAAGTGAATGCTTATTCTCTATAAATTTTATTTTAATATAACCAATATTTCCATAGAAAACAATCGATTCCCATAACTTTCCCATAAGTAGTCCTTAATTACCATAAAACAAGCAAAAGGGATTTTTACAAATAAAAAAACATACATATTAATATAAATACGTAAATATTACCAATGTTCTTCAAAACTTATAAGTTTGCATAAGATGTAAATAAAACAATTCAAAAACCCCATGAAGATTCCTTACTACTTAATACAACTTCTAAATCTCTACAAATAATACAAACTCTATTCTTCTCTAGACAATTCCGAACGTTTCCTCTGTTTCATTCTATCCCAATAGATTATCCCCATAAATATTCTATAAAAACATATCCCATAATATAAAAGCAATTGATGCCTCGAAATATCCCTGATTATCCCCATGACATTCCATAATAATCCCCATAGACAAAAATATGGATTTCCCATAGACTTTCCCTGAGATTTCAATAGCAATACTGGACTTTATTCACTTTACTTCTTTCATTCACTTTCCACTTTTACATATTAACTTCCTACATTTCACCTAAATCCTATTTGATTCCATGAAAACCCCATAAAATCTCCATACTACAGAAATCAAACAAACTTCACAATCTTGCAGACATTAAAGTGACTGAATGTTATGTACAAATTTTATTTTAATATAACCAAGATTTCCATAGAAAATAATCTATTCCCATAAGTTTCCCACAAACAATAAATTATCCGCATAAAAAAAACAAGTAATAGGAATATTTACAAATAAAAAATACACATATTAATATAAATACGTCAATATTACCAATATGTGCTTCAAGTAAAAAGTTCCTTTACATAATATGTAAATAAAACAATACAGAGAAACCATAAAGATTCCATACTACTTAATACAACTTCTAAATCTCTGAATACAAACTTTATTCTTCTTTAGACAATTCCGAACGTTTTCTCTGTCTCATTCTATAATGAAACAAAGGCATAAAAGGAATATCTTCAGCCGTTTCCAAATCACTCAAACCATCCACACCCCTTCGTCGCCTTCTTGTAATCTCCTCATGTTCGAAAACATGTGGGATTTTATGGGGTTGTTGCTTCGGAGGAAAGAATACTCTTTGGATAATCAGCTCTCCATCAGGCAGGAAGTATTCCCGTCGATATACTTGCGGTCCTTGTTTGCCGTCCACAAATTCCGTAAATTCTGGATCAGGAAATACCGACGCAAACATCTCCTGAAGACTTTTGGCTTCTATTTCACTGCCATCCCAATTTTTATTGCCACCATTAGGAATTGGTGTTGTATGGTATATTGTTGTATCTTCGTTAATCTCTTCACTTTGTTCGTGTATTTCAGCTTGTAGTTGTTTTGTTGGTATCTCACGGGCACTGATTAACATTGATGATAATAGTAAGTGGAGAAAAAGAAATAAGTTTAGTTCTTTGAACATCTCTTCGCAGGTTTTTGATCGTTATTAAGCCAATATGGAGTTTGCTTCGGTATATTTATAGTTTTAAGGTGAGTATTGCACATGATTTTTGTTTTTCGCGGGGTGATGTTAATTGTTTGGGTAAATATTGTAAAAGTTTCTTTACTTTGAAGATTTTTATCTTATTTTTACTTAATTCAAGATCAAAAGTGACTTTTTCTATGGAAAATTGTTTTTTTTTTCTTTCTGTCAAATTTTTAATGATACAGAAATATTAATATTGATATTAAAGTATATTGGGTTCAATACACACCAAATTCCATAAATTTTCCATAAGAATGACTAATTGTAAGAAACTCAGGTCTACTTCAATTTTTCGGAAGACTACCATAGAAAGCTCATAAGAATCCCATGGAAAAATCGGACCTTAACATTCTATAAGAATACCATTATAATTCTTATGGGAAATGATCCAAAAAAAAATTTGATTTTAATCAAACTTACCGAAAAATCACTTGAAAGCCTCAGAATCCCGTGGAAACTTATTTGAAAAAAATTGGATCTCATTTACTTTCCAAAAGAAAAAAGCGTCGCAATCACTCGATCCCATAAGTATATGGTATCCATTAATGTTTCGTAAGAATTCCCATAGAAGCTTTACAAGATTCCCATGAAAAAATCAGACCACAACATTCTGTAAGAATCCTATTCTAATGAAACTTCCACAAAATCCTATAGCCAAAAAGTTCCTTTAATTATAAAATAGAAACCATGGTATCTATTAAAGTTCCAGAAGAATCCCATAGAAAAACACTTGGATTATAATAAGATACGTGAAATTAGTCCCACTGTAATTCTGTGAACGGATTATTAAAATTCTGAAATACTTTCTGAAATACTGAAAATCCGAAATACTTTCATAAAACAGTTTCTAAAAAAAGAGCTTGCTCTGATTTCCCATAAAGAGAAAAAAGAAACATCAAAACTTATCAACTTTTCATTAGTATCCAAACACCATAGAGATTCTCATAAGTTGCTATATGAATGATAAGAATCCACTTACCATTATAATCACATAGAAATACAACTGTTCTATATTTCTATGGAATTATATAATAAACATACTCAAACAACAATCACATAATCATGTCCATGATGTTTCCATAAACATGAAACATCCAGAAGATATCATCTATTCCAGCAATCCCATTAGAATCCCATAACTTCTGAAAATATTTCACAAGAAATCCCATGAGAGGGATACAATTTCCATCAAGAACATATTCCTATAATAAACGCATAGAAAACCCAAAAAATCCATAGCTTCCCATAAAAATGATAAAAAGAGACAGAATAAAGGAAAAACACATTATCGAGAGAGAGAGAGAGAGAGAGAACAAGAGATAGTGCGAAAGAGAAATCAATTCTGACAATCAGATGATCAACATCTATATCTTTAATAGCTTTGGAAGGTAGACCTGACTATGTGGATAGTAAAAGGTTGAGCTCAGAAGAGAAAAGGTTGATGGCAAGGGCGAGATGTGGGACGGAGGAACGGGGGCGAAAGGTATGGATGGGTGTAGAGTATATGAGATGTATGGTGTGTGAGAATGGGGTTGATACGTGGGAGAACATGGCAAATGAATGTATGGGATTGAGGGAAGAATGGGCCCAAGGTATTGATTGTGAGGGTTAAAGGAGAATGAAAAGATGGCTGAGTGTAGGAGGGGAGAGGGTGGCTATGGTGAGGAGAATAGTATAAGAGAAAAACCAAAGGAGAAGGCGAAGAGATGGGATGCAGGAGTTGGTAATGTATCATACTAAACGTAGTCGTCGAGGTGTTTATTTTTGTTATTTATTATTATTTATTATTATTAACGTGTTCGGACGGCGTTAAAATCGCTATAAAACCGAAAAATAGAAGATTTCTAGTTTCATATATCGAACGATTTATCGCACCTTCTTAGGTATTAAAATTATTCAGTTCGAGCGTCTTTTGGCGATTCTGATTCCTCTGATTCCATGTGTTGCCATGCAATTGCTTGCTTTAGTTATTTATGGATTTATCGCATTGTTTTAGGTTCGAAATACGCCAGCTCGAGCTTTTTTGGGATTCTGATTCTTCTGAAGTATGACTTACTCTTCAATTTCTTTGTCTCGCTGTTATTGTAAATTATCGTCTCTCCCTTGAGACTCCTAGAGCCCTCCCAAAGGAGACACTTCCCAGTTTGACAACCTCTGCCTTAAGTTTGTTAAAGAAAGCAACGCAAATGAAGTCATTAAAAACCGAACATGAGTAAACGTCTTATTTGCATTCGCAAATTTATTGAATTAGTCCAACGCTTTGTGCGACGCGAAAAGTTGCACTAGCACTCGTCATTTGCATTGCGCCCATCCGAAGCGTCGTCGCTGGGGACGTGAACAAATGAATGTGAGTGCGCGGGGCGCATGACCGTAATATGCACGCATAATAAATTTTATTAGCGCTATAAACAGATTTATAGGCAAAACAAAACGATTGCGATGTGTGCACGCGGAGCAGTTGTCGTGGCGGCGCGCATACTTTGATTGTCTGGACGTAATCGACGCTTAAAAACGATCGCAAAATGCATTTTGCCGGATGCATTTGTTCGTATTTCTCGCCGGCGTAGACACAATTGGCGAATACGAACGTCACTATTTTTTTTTTCATTCTATATTCTATATATTTTATATAGATACTATTTAATATTATATGGCTCTATATTTAATCTTTAAAATATACCCATAAATAATATATTTAATTGTTTATCATAACTTTAAAGGTATTTTTTTAAATTTTGTTTTGTTTTTTTGCTTTTGCTTTTGAAGCATTTTCTTGATTATTGTCAAGTCCTTGCCATGATTCGTCATAAGTATAAAATATAATAGTACGACTGTTTTGCAGTGGTTTACCTAATAGCCGCCGACGTTTACCATGATATTCGCTTAACTTAACAGAATCAAGCAATGAATCCAGCATTGAAAAAAAGTAAGCATTAACCACTCCTGGTCGGCGTAACACCAGCCTAGTTTTTTATGTGTTTTTCTTTACAAATCTCGGTGTAATAATTTTAAAACAAGCCATTAGAAACATGGAAATCGGAGTATAAACGCTCGAGACAGGGCAATTTTTAAATTTACAAAAAAATCTAAAGGTTAAATCAAAAACAACAAAAAGAAAAAATAAAAATAAAAAAAGTTGCCTATCACTCAATTTGGAACAAAACATACATTCTACAAAAGGATAAGAATCGATTGGTTAGTTTTTGAGATATACGAGGCCAAAAAAAAACGCTCAGTTTACTTCCAAGACAAATACGCGTTTAGACATTTTACAAAAAGTGAGTTAATATTTCGTACAAAAACTACGAAACCCACGAAAAATTTCTTTTTAAAAAGATTTTGAAAAAAAATCATATACCTGAACACAAAACTCTTAACATTTAATTAGATCACCAAAACCTTCACGCAAGGTCAGAAAAACCATGATTTTACGGCCGGCGGGATAATAAATCAAATCATGGCATTTAAGTACGGCGCGCGCAAGAAGTTTAATAGCAATGGCAATTTGAAAATTTTCATATGGGGTATATTTGCACAAGTTTCTGGCGCGCTGTTCCCCATATTCACTGTCGCGGACCACTCCGGGACGTTACCAATGGAAGTTCGGACCACGAGCACCATGAAAACCGTGTGCGCATCGCGCTTACGTATTTATTTATTCGCGTATGGGGAATTTTTACGAGCGCTTGCCCGTGTGGCGATTTTTACACCTTTCTCGACGACGACGCGTCGCGCGACTCCAACAACACATGGGGGATGCTGTGGCACAGACTCTGACTCTGATGAGCTATGCCGCAAATAAATCTCGTTCTGTGCGCGCACTTCAATAATCATAAATCATAACGGCTATTACCGACCCTTCCAATTTCATGTACGACATGCACTCACGAGTGCTGCCTTCGCAAAAATGTAATTGCTTTCATTATGTGCGCTCGTAATAATATCTAATGGCTTGCTAAATGTCAATTAGGCTCGTCTTTTGCAATTAGCGACTGTGTTTAGACGGCTCAAAGTAGAATAATGTTTATAAATATTGACTGGTAAATTAATTAATACCAAAATGGGACTACATATAAATTTTAATTCGGTTTAATGATTTTTTTTTTAATTTTATGTGCTTTACGCTAATTTACGCTAATTCTACTGACTTGTAAACTGATTTTAACGTAGTAGACTATTTGAAAAAAATAAAAACATAAATTCACACCAGTGACGTTTAAACAATCAAAGTTAAGATCGAAAAATCGATGATATGCATGTTTTTTTTCTCAGGTTTCTATACCACAAAAAACTTTGCATTTTTGACGACAATTTAATGCATAATTCATAAGTACATTGTATTTTTTTTCACATGAGAAAAATGATATATAAGATACAAATTCATGCCATATATATATCGCCTCGTTTGAAATGAAAATACAAACAGTTTTTGCAAAGTTGATAAAATTGTCTTGAATATGACGTCGAGTATTTTCAAGAAAATAATAAAAATTGCATGTTATGTTGACGTCATTCAGGAGGATTGAAATTACATATTTCGCAAAAACTTGACTTAAAATAAACAAAATATATGTAAATTTATGTTTTTACCAAAAACAATTAACGCCATATTCTAGCGAATAGAAGTGTCTATAAAACGAATCTTTGCACAATTAAATTGGTTCAGTAGAATTGTCTTTATCGTGTACGAAAAATCGAAAAACATGTTTAAAATTGGGTAAATATAAGTTTAAAAGTCCATTTCTTGAGCTCTAACTATGTAAATACTGCAGTAAATATTGCAAATACAGAAAATTACAATGAATATTCTTGTTGCGTAATATAATTGATTAAGGTTATTTGAAAGTAATCGAATTTGACCCTGTAAGTGAGGTTTCCCCTTAAACTATCACCAGTTATAGAGCAACACCTTATATCATTGATTGAAGTAAAGTTTAGACCGAAAAAATCGGATATCAATACTTTTGATTGAAAAAAAATACCGATAAATTTACGACACCATACCAGAATGTTTCAGAAAATAAATGCCATGTTAATTAAGGGTTAACCATTACTTTAATTATTAATCCATTATATTAATTACAATTCATTAAAACCAAAAGAACCGAACGCGAAATCTAGAAAACTGGATCAAGCGTAACAAGCAAAAAGGCACGCATAACGCCTGCGTACAAATTGCTATCCTGTCCTCACAGCGACCACAAGTCAATACAAACATCTCACTTAACTTAAGCTCCGTACTCAACCACACACACACACAACACACACACACACACTTGTAAAACGTATTCTCGGCAAAATCTACATTTCACAAATTAGCTCTGGGTGCGTGTAGCGACTACATTGGCGCAATGCATTCGCACACATGCGAACGACACGTTTATTTAGCAATTATGAAGACGCCATGGAATATGATTACGTTTAATCCCACCCGCCCCGAACGCAATAAAACAAACACGCTCGACGATGTCATTGCGCTGGTATGCGATATGATTATTAAACATATAAAACGAGTTGTTTTAATGTAATTGTAATGTTCATGATGACGACGCCGACGAATGCGGTTAAGCTCAAAGATGGCGCTGTTACTGCGCACGCGAGGTGATATGATGAGCGCGCTGAGTAGGCTGCGCCTGCGCACTAACCGCGCCTGTTTAGTGCTCATTTAATTACCGCGAACGGTTACCGGCCGTGTAATTATTTAACGTTTAGATAAATTGAGGCGATTGCCGCTGCCTACTCAATGGGTCGACATTGTGCGAAAAGTGAAATTAACCACTGTTTAATTTATGTTAATATCACTTGCTTTTATTGTTTTGATGTTACTTTAATTAACATGCTGTAGATATAACTTACTTTGGGATTTAACAACTGTGTAACGCTGTTTAAGTTAAAATTAAATTGTGAAAATTACAGGAGTATTTTTTGTGATCTAAAATATAAATATCTGATGTTTCGATCAAAAGTATCGATAATTTGTTTGGTCAAAAGTAGTTTCCCATATTTGTTTCGATCAAGTGTCGATACTTTTTTTAACAAAGTTAATTTCGATACTTTTCTCTATCAAAAATATCGATACCTTGATATAGATCAATTATATGATTCGATGATGCTTGTTTTAACCAAAGGAATCCTCATTTGATGTTAAGAAACATTTTTTGAACATTCTTCTATATTTGCTAATCGACGTTTTCTCCTCCATCTACACGTGTGAAGTGTGAAGTATAATCTCCACCAATCATATCAATGCCAATCTTATTCTCGGAAATATAAAGCCATCATAAGTGTGAATTATATTCACAATATTAAGATTCTATCTGGTCCATAGTCAAGGCGCGACTGCGCTCCGTTCATTCATTATTTGCTGACTTAAGCATTATGCACTATGCGCAGTGCGAAAAAGTAATGTTACATTTACAATATTACCGTATCGATACCTTCACAGTTGCTCTCTCTCTCTCTCTCTAAACTTTTGACACCTCAAATTTCAGAATACCTCAAAAAATAATATGATTTAGGCTAGTTTATTCCACAGTAACCTAACCTACCTGAATCTACTGAAATAAGTTTAGGTAAATAAGATAACATCTATCATAATCGTGAATAAAATAAAATAATTTTAAAAGGTATCAGCAAATCAATTGGTGTCTTTCACAGTCTTAACCTCAAATTGACTCTACCTGTGAAAATACCTAGCTATGTAAATAAGAAGTTGTCAATGAATCCTAAAAACGTGCATATATGCACATGTCGTCTTCTTCAGCGTGGACGCCATCTATAGATGCACGGATATTTGTGTGCAAGGTATATTTTTGGCGCGAGTGCGCTCCATTCACTTAGTATTTGCTGACTTCAGCATTATGCACTATGCGCGGTGCGAAAAAGTGCTGTTATATTTTCAATATTTCGGTATCGATACCTTCACGTTTACTTTCTAAACTTTTGTCACTTCAAATTTCAGAATATTTTAAATAATAATATGAGTTATGCTAGTTTATGCCAGAGTAATCTAACCTACCTGCATCTACTAAAATAAATTTTGCCAAACAAGATAAGTGAGTAAAATCAAAGAATTTTAAGTGGTGTCAGTAAATCAATTGGTATTTCCTACTTTCTTAACCTCAAATTGGCTCTACCTTTGAAAATACCCTAGCTATGTAAATAAGAAGTTGTCAATGAATGTTAAAAAAACGTGCATGGATGCATATGTCGTCGTCTTCAGCATGGACGCACAGCTTTAGATTGTGTATAGGATATTTATTGCAGTTTAATTGGATTAAATCAACTTTATGATTGTATCGCGTTTAATGATCGAAGAAGTGCGTATCCGCGTTTATCTTATTGCATTTATCATTTGCCTGTTGCATGTCTCTCAGGCCCACTGCTCCGAGTCAGCAGCAGCTCGCTCGCTTGCTATTAATCGGAGCGGCGCGAAATGCCTGCTCGCCATTGCCCTGCGAAAACACGAACAGGAAATGCGATTATTTTGCATAATTCAGTTTTCGTCCGCGCATAAATCTGCCATCAGTCGGCGCATGTCCCGGCTTAGGTGCGCAACGCGTTTTGTGCGATGCGTTTAGCCAGTATCCAGTGTAGTATCCAGTGATTCGAATTCATGTGCGAGCATTCCGTGCAACCGCTTCCTCGAATTAATAACTGGACGGATTATCTTCTCGAGGATTATCACAATATTTGCGAGAGTTTGGTAAAATGCGTGCGGTGGCATTGAAATCGTTCGCGTTTTACATAATCCGCTAAGTGGTGCACATTTTGTCCGTGAAAGGATGTGCTTTAATTTCATATTATTCGTTTCCTTGCCATTTATTATTATTAAAAATATATTAATTTATACGTCTACATATTTGTAGATATATTTTGAAGCATATATTACAATTCATAAACATTTTAATTAGGTTTAAATGTCCAGTCAAGTGGCGCAGTGGTATGGTCGATGACCGCTGTCAATAAGTTTCCGGGTTCGATTCTCGGTGAGGATGCATATTAAAGTGAATTCTTCTTCTTATCGATAATGTTAGCCTCTAATGTTACATAATTACATTGAATTAGAATTGAGTAGAGCTAATGTCCATAGCAGTCGATGCCCGGTAAAATTAAAGAGAAGGTTTAAATTATTCTTTTAAGAAAAATCAAATTTGTTGTCGCATTTTATATCATTAGGATCAGAAATTTAAATCAAAAAAAAATTATAAACAATGCCTTTGGGTCATTTGAGATCATGTGAGAGTGGAAACATATATCGAAATTTTCGATCGAATAGTCATCGATACTTTTTTGTCGATCAAAAGTATCGGTACATTTTCTGTAACAAGTAATTATAAATGATGTGCGATCTTTTTTACGATTACAAGTAGTTTTGTCCCTTTTTTCAATTAGGTCGAATCTTTATCAATACTTTTTTTCTATCAAATGTTTCGTTACTTTTGTTTCGATCAAGCGTATGGATACTTTTTTTTTTCATTTAAAAATATTTAAATATTTTTTATCAAATATATCGATAAATAGAAAAGAGTTCTTTAGATATTTTTGATAATAAAAGGGTCGATACTTTTGTTGAAAAAAAAAGCGGCCGGTGAGGGACTCGGTGTGGACTTTTTGTGACGGCGGACTCTCAGGTGGCGGCAGCTGGTGTCGGGGTCGCTGTTGGTGGACTTCGGTGACGACTGAGTAACTGAATGTGATGACGAAATATCGACTATATATAACAGGTGAAAAAAACGCGACCATTCCTTCAGTTCGTCACAGCGAAACACGTGGTCGCGATCTCGCTGTGCTGTGTCGATTTTGAGATGTCAGCATTTTTTATGTTTAGTCTCGGCGCATGTTGATTACGTGCCGATTATGGTTTATTGATGTTGATTGTGATTGTGGTTTGTTGATCCTAATATTGTTTGTGCGGCAATGGGTTGCCGCCACACTACTATTAAACACACTTCAACAACATCAACATCAATAACAAATAACATTGTAAACACAAAAAGAAATATATACAAAAATGTAAATACAAGTCGGAAAGACCGAAATGGTCGATAGACCATAAAATATATCAATTATTATTATTTATTAATAATATCCATTAACAAAATGCACTGTACATCATTAACAGTCGATTAACCCTGTTTATCAAACCCGCCAAGTGCCCCAGAATTGAGGTTAAACCATTAGTACATTAGCAAATTAGCATACCACATTCTATCGCTAATTATAACAAATTGCAGTTGGGTGCATTTCGCAGCACTCCGATAATTATAAAATCGTAAAACGGACTGGTGTGATTTTCAGCTGGGCATTCTGTGCTGCGTTTTTCCGCCGTACACTCGACTCGACGCCGACGTGTCAAGTTCTTCTCGATACTTAATATTAAATTCGAGCGACGGCGCGCAAAAACATGCCCGCCGACCACTTGCAGCCAGCTGTTGTTAATTTATTCTAATCCATACGTAGTAGTCGCGAGTTAATATTTAATTAATAGCCGTTTGCGCCACGCTTAAATCATTCGTGCGCGCCACCATGCGGCGCTTTTTTGTGCAGTCCGCAGGATGTTTCTCTGTTTGCACATTTCTTATACGTACTCGTACACTCGCATCGTGATTAATTTCTTTTTCCGTTGCTATTGAATTTGCGAAATTGATCGTGCTGTTTGCCATCGCAATCGCCGGATTAATCTCCTCGTCTTCCAGCTTCAATTTATTTACACTTGAAGATTGATAATTTAAGATTATATTCGGAATAAATTACTTCTATTTTCTGCAATTAATACTTCGTGGAAGTCGTTGTTTGCGGTTAGGTTTGATATATTATGGCTTTTTAGGCAGGCAGGTGGAGGTATTTTGTTGGATTCTCCATAGTCAGCTTAATGTAATGGTTGATTATATCACTAATTATCACTAATTAAAGAAATTTAAATTGTGAAATTAATTAGCATGATTTGGATAAGATCAGTTATGTTGGCTTTAGTTACATTGAGGATGAACATATTTGAGTGTTTGGTATTGTCATAGTTGTTTTAAATACATTGATTTTAAATACATTCCTCTTCTCTTCGGAAAATCATGGCGAATCGTTTTCGACGCTGATTGGATGGAAGGTCAACCGGAATTATACCTAATATAATCTAATTATACCTAATAATATAAAATAAAATCATCGAGCGCACCGCTAAGAAGTTAACAGCGAGCCACCCAGCAGCGAGATGAAATTGCCCCATTTAAAATAACACGTAAAATAAAATTTTGACATTCGATACTGGAGCTTCTAATATATTATAGAATGTATTATTGCAATCAGATCCGTGGTCTTCGTTTTGCAATATCAGTTACCGAACGTTCGTAATGATCAATTAAAGTGGATATCTCTTATGGAAATTAACATGCAAGACTATAAAAATTATCAAACCTTTTGATTTATCAGCCTTTGCTAAAAAGGATTTAAGTATCATGCAGATTGATCGTGCTGGACGCAAGTTATTGGCAATTAACAACAAAAGGTTTAGAGATTACTCCGCGCTCCATAAAATTAAATTGTGTTTGACCTCTATCGATAGATAATAAAACGACTGGTCAAAATTTGTGAAAATTAAACTAATTAAAGTGCAAATTGAAGATTTAATTACAATTAAAGAAATTGGTGAATATCTTTGCCGCAATTAATAACTTTTTTCTGGCTTTATGAGGGTCGTTCGAGAACCTCTCTACATTCTAAGAAGAGGCCTTTCTTACTTAGACCTTAATACATTCGAGGCCTATTTAACGTTCGGCATTTATTCAATCAAATTTTCCAGCAGCGATGTGAATTACATCGAATAGAGATTTCTCGACGTTAACAGCGGGTATTCTAATTATGCATTAAACTATTTAACTCTTACAGAGATGGAAGAGATTGGCACAAATTAGACACAATTAACAGAAATTATTAATTATTTACATTGCCCCTTCTGGTCGCAAGGTATTCACATCGCTGCTGGAAGGCTGGCTGTTAACTTTTTATCGGTATCGAACCCAAGGATCGCACTAAATGAATATAGAAAAATCTTTAATTAAAATTATATTGAATTTTAGATTTTCATTATATGTTTTGAAATTTTACTTACAAAGTTTTGATATCAATTTCATACTGATTTCCTAAAACTTCCTAAAATTTATCATTTATATTTCTTAAGGAAACAAAACAATTGTTAAAGATTAAAACTTATGTATGGGGGCATAAAAATTTAAAAAATGTTAAGGTGAGGCCTAAACAAGGTTGGGAATCACTGCTCTAACTTATTCCTATAACTTGTAACCAACTGAAATTGATATCATTGATATCTCATAACTTTTTTTGTTTCGAATAATTAATTCCGAGCAACTACTTAATCTCTGTAACAATTTAGGTAATTTTCCTCTACTAATGATAATCATCTATCATTGATGTCCACTAAGCTGAATATTTGACAATCCTCGAAAAGATATATAACCTCATTCCTGGGAATGTCCTCTTTTCGCAAGTTTTGAATTGGTATTTCCCTGATTTGAATGCACACTGCGTTTCGCTTAAGAGTGCATGCATGCATGCAGACGAATGTGTGAGTTGTTCCCGGCATGCCAGTCTTATCCGAAACAAGCCATCCGCATGTGGACGACGATCACACATTAGTGACGCTGCTGCAGTTATCAATTAAATGATACGTGGCGCGGCAGCGCGTCTATGCACTTTAATTCATCATCGAGCTTTCAGCCTGATATTCTTAGTTCGCGCTCATTAGTTTTATGTTTTGTGGTGATACAGTTCTTCGCTTTGACGTGCAACGGGATCTTCGAACAAAGCCCAATGAAATGGTTTTATTTTTATGTATTCGTTGTAATTATTTGATTTCATTTTTTTTTATTGGACAATTATAATGCTTAGTTTAAGTTGATAAAAGTTAGTTGGTTACATTTATATAGATTTTGTTTGGAAATATCCGAATCTGAAAACCTCGGAGTGAAACCCGAAACCGGTTTTCTGTTTTGAAACTCAGAAACCCGAGTTTTGAAAAATTTTGAGTTTTCAGAAACCATATATTATGAATTATATTTTAGCAAGTGTTACACCCGAAACTGGTTATCAATTCTCCAAAACCATTTGAAAATAAAACGAGTTTTCAAAAGCGAATCTTAACCTGGAACCAGTTTTTATTGAGTTTTGAAAAAAATATCGGAGAATCTACAATTAATTATACAATGAATGGAATACTAAGGTTTCATTAATATTTTAAAAAGGTATTTTATGTGTAATTATAATACCCACAGTCTAAACCCTCTAAAGAAACTGCAGATTTTTCAGGTTTATCAAATTAAATTTAAAAGATCATTTAATGGCAATTTATACATTTATCAGCTTGAAAACGTCGTGTTTAGGAAGTAGATGCAAAATCTAGCCAACACAACACGGTCGGTGCTGATGACTATCGGCAGTTATGGCTCATGATCATGCTCGCCAAACGCCGCTCGCGATTATTTACAATTAATCCAGAGATTTGTGAGTTGCATGTCGTATCATCAAGATGCAAGCACGGCTGGCGCAGGCGCGATGCCGTTAAGTTTTATCTGCACGAATGCTCGCAACTCTAATAAGAAATGCAAGGAAGGAACCATCTGGAGAGGAGCAGCACAGCCCCTAGGGCGATTCGTGAACCGCCGCCGCCGTCTCGTGCGACACTATTAAACGCCCGAAATAAATCAAATTAATGCGCGCCCGTTGTGCCCTCGTGTGCCAAACAACACGCGGCAACGCGCAGGCAAATGAGCGGCACGATGCAGTGCCGGTCGTACATGCATTGTGATGTGAGAAGCGTTTCTTCGTTCCCCGAAAACACAAGACAAGACAAGACGTCTGCGCATGGCCACGCTTGCTCGGTTGGCGTCTCTTGAGCGTGGCACAAAAACCCACGAGCGAACCACGAGCACAAACCAATCCGTGATGTGTCCAATCCAATCCGGGGGCCTCGGCGCAAACTCAAACGGTACCGTTATCACGAAATGCTTAATATTTGCCACAAGGAGATGCAACAGCGGCGCGCCGAAGGAATTTTTAATTTAAGTCTAATTGGATCCATTCGTTGGCTTTAGATTCAGCTGCATCGTTCTCGTCATATACATTTTTTTTTAATTTACACGTACAAATCTTACGTTTTATTTCAGTTTAATTCAGTTTTACTATAAAAAAACGAATATATTTAGACAATTCACCTGACTGACAGTTATTGTTTCTTGTCATGGCACAATAATAACACGTTTGCTATAATTATATGTGCAGTTAATTTTGCCGACCCCTAATTAAGGTGCACCAACATTGTGATTGCCGACCCTTAGTGAAGGAACATCAACATAATACTTTTTAATACTTTTTTTTTCAGCAGTATCATAACTTATTAGAGTGCTAACGTCTACCGGAATATTGTCATAATGATATGTAAACACGGTTTGCCGACCCCTAATGTAGGAAACACTAATACTTTCATCTTTTTATTATATTCATACCTTCAAACAAGCACAATGAATCCTAACCTCAGTTAGAAACTCGTTTGTAAATTCGTTAGTTCACATTGTAGCATTTCGTAATCAGTGTGAATCTATTTAAGCGCAGTGCTCTCAAGTTTCAAGAAGCTTTCAAAAACACTCAACGCAGTCTCGGGGCTCGCCTCGCATGAAGAACTCGGCAATTTCAATAGTCAATACGGCGTATACACACCAAGCATGCATGCACCTAACCTATACACGACTACTTTCACTCATTGCGAGCGGAACGTAGTGCATTTCTTCTCGAGTGTTCTCGTGCAGTTGCCAGTTGGCAGAGACCAAGTGTAGAAATTGGAAGCTTGTACCCCGGCCGTCGTTATCTCATTCGCAGAGAGCGAATTTTCATCCAGCTGGATGGAAAATGCAAGAGCAAGAGACTGCCTCCGGCCGCACGAAGCGCGTGTTGCATATCCGCACATTCAATTGCCAAGACATGGCATGGATAGCTTCGTGCGAATTCTAATCGCTCAGCGGCGTTGGGCGATTTTTGCGCCCTGGTATACTCGAATATCGCCGGTCGCGATCCCCGGCTCGCGCCGCCACTCTAATTGGATTTCCCGAGTTGATTATGTTCGTGATTGCCGAGAGTCGACGTGGTCATGCGGCACAGGCGCAGCCACGGCTTTTTACCGTTGAATCGGAATTGAAATGTACACACTCACAATTTGCTTAACTGTACATTTTGCGCAGGGATGATGCTGCGCCGGTTTCGTCACGATATATCCCAGCGCTAAACACTGCCGCGATGCTATTAAATGCTAAATTACAATTATTGGCGTTTTTCCCAGCAGAAATTGAATGCAACGCCATCTGTCAGCGTATAGCTATTTTAATTATAATTAAATTTCTTTATATGATTTTCAAATTATAATTAAAATGAACTGTCAATGAGAAATTTCTCATTTCGCAAATACAATTTAAGTTATTTTAAGTTATTTATCCGTAAATAGTTTAAGTCACATATTAATATTTAAGTCACATTAATAAAGTTTTGCAATTTAGATTTGAAAGCAACAATCAATGTGAAATGAGAAAATTATAAACATAATTTATGTATTTATGCTGTTATGCGGGAATTAATCAAGAGATCCAGGAAACAGACTTAGGAAGCAAGGCTACGTTCAAGAAGTTATCTAAATATGATGAATAATATGAGGGAACTGAAAAAATAATGAATTTCTTTCATAGCATTGTATGTCTTGCTGAAATTGCGCGTCAGCCATCGCCAAAGAAGCTTTTCTTCTTCTTTCTTTCTTCTGCTTCTTGTTTTGACATTTTGCCTGTTCCTACTTCAGTCAGGGTTTATGTGGTCACTCCATCTCTTACGAGGTCTTCCCAGGGATCTTTTCCACGTGGCGATTTATCTCAGGCTATTCTCGTTTCGTCCATTTCGTCCATTCATATGTGGTCGATCCATTCGCTGATTGGTTCTATTCCTAGACGTTATCCTAGTTGCATTGTTGTGTCACTTGATATAATTTTATTCATGATGAGATTTTCGAACCTAATACATAAATTACTAACTATAAAATTAAAACAGCTTATATTCAAATAGTAAATAACGCCATCTATTAGCAAATAGTTGAGCACAATAAACTATAACTTAACATGTTTTATACGACATGTTTGCATATTTATATACATTTAATAAGTACGCGGATTTATGTTACACTTTTATTTTTTAATTACGCATCGTAGGACGAGTCCAGATGCTTGATTACGACGATAAATCCAATAATACGACGCCAGGTATGTATATGCTCTTAACACACATAGTCAGCGGAAACAGTTAATTAGTCGCCGTTTGATGAATCGATCGCTACCGTTTGCTGGCGAAAAAAAGCGAAAACTCTCCGTATGTATTCGCTGCAAATATTTCCAGCGCCAGTCGTATCTCAAATGAATACTGCCAGAGTTAACTGAAAGAGAAATAGATAAAATATGCAATAGTATCGCGAGAATCGTGAGAAGCGAGGCAAAAAAAGAAATGGCGAATATCCACACATGCCGAATGCTTTCGCATTCGTTTGACGTTTTCCTCGCATTCAACGAGAGTGATAAATCAGAAAGCATTAATAACACTAATTAATGAGAATTGCCTGTGATAACCGATATAGATACGATGTTCAGCAGCCGGCTTTTGTTTGTCATTACGTCGTATTTGTTGCGGCTTGTAAGCTGTAAGTTATGCGGTAGTTGCGAATACTTTTCAACGTTCGCAAATTCACGCTTGCAGTTCGGTTCACTTTAGTTCACTGCTTGGAGCTGACAATGTGCTAAAGCGATAAAGTGAAAGTTGGTCTGGTATATCATGTGCATGTGTTCCAGTGTGTATGTGTGTGTGAGTGTGGGCGTTTTCGGGCTTTGATATCCATTATTTGGTTGGATATGTGTGGCGTGGCGCTCTGACTGGTTTGCGTTTTTTTTTTTCTGCCTTTACCGTTGTTGTCTTTCAACGCGATTGCGCCATACTGAATGGCTATGACGAGGTGAAAAAATTAGGTTTATTGTAAACCTGAAATTATGTTGTTGCGTCGTGGTTTACTCATTTTACGGCCAGATGGGTTTGGCCCAATCGGTCTAGACGTTTTGCAAATGGTTTTCAGACATGCATGTATGAATCATCTAAGGGAACTGAAAAAAAATGAAACATGATTTTACATTCTGGAATGTGAAACTTGAATAGAGCCAGAATCGTTCAGAGCAGAACGTTTTGTTGAAATTGCGCATCAGCCATCGCCGAAGAGGATCGAAACCACAAATCTGTGCTGAATGTGTATTGAATAGATAACTAATCATACTTGACTTTCCGAACTTGAATACCATACTTGAATACCTTCCCGTTCTATATGTGCCGATTTTAACTTATATTAACTAATATGAATATAAGAGGTGTGCGATTTGCATGGATGGGAAGGATTCCTGGGAGCATGTGTTGGTAAATTGTTGTCCGAGGGAGGGGAGAGGGTGGCCATCATTGTGAGTGTAGTTCAAAAGAGGAAGTGTATGCGGACGATATAAAAATGGTGTTATTAGTATGTATATAGTATTAATAAGATATTTTGTATTGTTAATTTTTATTTTTGTGTTGGAATGATGATTTACGCTCATAAGAAGCACGAGGGTTATGCCAATAAAGGCTATTATTATTATTATTATTATTATTAACTTATATTAATAGATTCGCCTTTAAAATCACTGTAAATGACTTTTTAAACTATTAACCTTTCTAATATCCCCTTTGCCTCTGTTAATTTATCAAAAAATATAAAAATCGTTGAGAATTTGAATTTGTTTTGGTAGAATAGAGTAGAGTGTAGTGTAGAATAGGTCTGAATATAGGTTGAGTGTTGATCCTTATTGGTATTGGAACGGCCATGGAAAGAGTTGATGGACTGTTGGAGCAGTTAACCCTTATTTGAAAGGATTATGAGGTGTGTCTCAACCTTTATAGGCGTTGGTGTCAAGTAGAGGGCTGGAAGACAGATTGATTCTTGGGAATCTTGCAGTTATACGAATAAAGTCGATCAATCAATCAATCTGCCTTCAAACCCTCTACATACAATGACCACCAACGCTTATAAAAGCTGATGGTGAGACGCACCTCATAATCCTACCAAATAGGGATTAAGTCCTCCAACAAGTCATTAAGAGTTGAATGATGGTCCTTCCATTAAGGATCAACACTCAATCTCTATTTATGTGGTCCTTCGAACCGCATGCACATACCTAGCGTGTCGTTGTTTCGCCGTTCAAAACCTCGCACCATGTGTTTTGTCTGTTTATTTTCACAAGTTTGCGAGAGTTCACAAAAGTAATAAAAATACAATACAAGAAACATCATAATTTATATTATAAGCCCTCCCTAAACCACCAAAACACTTGGGACCCGGACACACAAGGCCTAAATAATCCTTGTTCAAGCAGGCCAACACACTATCCAGGCATTATAAAAGGAGTATGAAATATTGTCATTTTTTTCAATTCATCCTGGGCGGTCATCACCACTAGCACTGCCACCAGCTTCGATCTATTGTGCGTTAATTTATTATTTACGTATGCAACTTAATATTTTTTAATATTGACAATGAGCATAAGGCGAAGTACCGTGTTCACTTTCCATGCGGAAGGTCCGAGGTTCGATTCTCGCTCACCAGGAGAGTGTGACAATTGTCCAACACGGATTTGAATGAAATTTTTTGTACGTTTAGTACATATATAGGAATAAATTGCGTTAATTGGATTTTACGCTATTTCGAGTCGTTTGTCCAAAAAAATATTTAAAGTTTGGTATACATTGATTTAACAGCATCATTCGCCGTATGAATAACGTGGCAAACCATCAGCACGCCGACATGTAGACCGACCTTGGGGCGCTTGACGTGAGTACACACGCGAGAGTACAGCGAATGCTGCTGTTAATGAAATATATACCAAACTTTGAATTTTTCTTTTTGGTAAACGACTCAAAACGGCGTAAAATCCCGTTAACACAATTTATTTCATTTCATTCAATTTGATGTTGGACAATTCCTTGTCAGTTTATTTCCTCCTCGTCTAATTCGTATGGTCGCACTCTGACTCTTCCTTTGTGAGCTGAAAGCACGCAAACCAAGTCTTGGAAAACAAATCTTCCTTGATTTTGAAACTTGAATACTAGGCTGTTCGCTAAATATTAATTGTATAAATATTTTCACCTGCAAAAAATAAATATTAAAGGCAGTTTCATATTTTCAAAGCAGAAACCATTGAGATATTCCCTTTGGCTCCGTTAATTCATCACAAATTTAAAAAGTGTAAGCATTTATCATTGATTCGCCTCGGTATATATCCAAAGCGTTGATGAAGAACATGACCACACCCGTCCCGCTCATTCAAAGGAACAAGCGTACAGACCCTAAGGAAGAAATCAATATGATTTCAGTAGGCGGCGCCTGTACGGCTGTTCGATTCTTTCTGGAGGTCGTAACAAGGGAAATCATAACGAAGATTAATACCGGCTGATTTTTACGCGGCCGGACATGCAGCGGTCCATTGTACGACACATTCGATTTGATTCACCCACTAACGAAGGAACGTGTGCGCCGCGCGGCCCCGGTTTGAGGCTTGATAAACGAGCTGAGCGCGGTGGCGGGCTGCGAGAGAGGCGGCTTACGTCTCGCATCGTCGTCGCACTGTTCGTTTTGCGTTTGTTTCGTGGCAAGCGATTTCCGTTATTACAATTTATGCAATACATGCATTACTTACGCTGCTCGTTAATCATTCGATGTATTGTCATTGTCAAAACAGACAACGTGCGCGATATACCTCGAGAAATTGATAAATAACTGAGGTACGCTGGGCGATTTGCAAAACGTTCCGTACAGCTACATACATGATTTTGTGTTATGTAAACATTTTCGAAACAACTTACTATATTTGCATATTATCATCGATAACTCACAAGGAGAGTGTTCCAATTGTCCTCCACCAAATTGAATGAAATTTTTTGTACGTGTAGTACATATAGAAATAACTTGTGTTAACGGTATTTTAAGCCGTTTTGAGTCGTTTGCTCAAAAATAATTTTCAAAGTTTTAAGAGCACGCACAGCTGTATCGCGTAAGTGGTGTAATTGTTAGAATGCTTGTCTTCGATCGAGTCTGGCAAGAAGGCCTTGTTTATAAACTTATAAAAATGAACTTCCCAGTTAATTTGGCTATCCTCATAAAATCCTACTTGTCAGGCAGAAACTTTAGGGTTAATCACAATCAATCTTTCTCCAGCGAACAACTCATAGAAGCAGGTGTCCCTCAAGGATCTGTATTATTAGTTTTAGATCTCAATTCTAGTCCTTGGCTTATTTCGTGGCGTAGAAGCAGTCCTTATCCTAGTCCCAGCCGAGTTACCAGTACCTAAATCACTTTTATTCCTAGTCAACCTCACAAAAGAACCAGCAGTACATGTGTCTGAGTCCTAGTTCTAGTCCTAATCACAACTTTATGTTAAAAATGGTTTACTTAACTTTTACTTAAAAATTATTTAAAATTATATTAAAAAAAAAAACAATTACAATCACTGACACTTCCACATTAAAAACCTTACTAAAACACTGCAAAAAATGAATAAGAAAGCACATTACATCTTGCAATACGAAAGAAGTAATTAAATTCCGCAATTAATTCTTTCGTACAACCCATAAAAAAATTAAAAATTTAATTCCTAATCCGCCAAGACCTTGAAATTCTCATTAACGCTGAAATTAGCAAGTCTTGATGTTAATTAACTTTAAAAATAATAGAAAAATTACAATTAAAATATATTTCAATAGGCGAAAGATTCTTAGGAATATACTTAAGTTTGAAATAACTTAAGAATGCTTAGTATTGCTTTAAAATTTTATTATTTATTTATGTATTTATTTATTTATATTATGAATAAGTAAATACGTTTTCTCGGTTGTATTCGTAGGAGAATAAATTATTAATTTTAAGTGAGAAAGAAAGCGGAATTACCTCATGAAAGGCGAATATTTATTGCATTTTTTCGGTTGATTAAAAAGTAAATATTTCAGATTATCCTATAAATTATACGATGTCTGTTTATGCCCAAGCGATTATTTGCTTTACGCCTTTTCGCCTTGTTATATCAATGTTGATTTACAACGATTTATGTGTTTGCTCAACCATATGCATGCGTATTATACATGATTAACAACTGGCTTACAACAAGCGCGCTTCAAGAGCCAAACAGAACGTAGAGGTAGATCCTGTTGGGTCGTTGCTGCTCCCAACAGGAATATTTTACTTGGAACCGCAAACAATCGAAAGGCAAAGGCGTCAATTTTCAAAACTTTATTATTCAACTGCAATAAGTCAACATTTCTCTGAAATTCTTGGTGTTTATTTAAGTTATTTACATTTGTGGAGGTGCCAGGTGAATACATTTCTTTCATTTGTCATTTTTAGAGTTCTTCTGTTTTTCTTCCTACTTTTTTTCATTTTTATAACCTGTTTTTATAAATAATTTTTACAGGTTGATATCAGGACATTCATATTTCCAAGTCCAAATTCCAACTCTGATCCAAGAATCGTTCCTTTTCTTTATTTCATTGGTTTGTCTTTTTTAGAGTTCTTCTGTGTCTTTCATCCTTCTTTTTTTATTTCTATAACCTGTTTTTATAAATAAGTTTTACTGGTTGATACCAGGATCTCCATATTTCCAAGTCCTGATCTTAACACCGATCCAAGAACCGTTCCTTTTCCTTCTGTCTTTGATTTGTCATTTTTGGAGTTCTTCTGTCTTTCATCTTTCGTTTTTTTTATTTCTATAACTTGTTTTTATTATTTTTTATAAATAATTTTTACTAGTTGATACCGGGTCCTTCATATTTCCAAGTCCAAATTCCAACTCTGTGCCAAGAATCGTTCCTTTTCTTTATTTCATTGATTTGTCTTTTTTAGAATACTTCTGTGTCTTTCATCCCTCTTTCTTTATTTCTGTAACCTGTTTTTATAATTAATTTTTACAGATTAATATCAGGTCCTTCACATTTCCAAGTCCTAATCTTAACACTGATCCCAGAACCGTTCCTTTTTCTTCAGTCTTTGATTTGTCGTTTATAGAGTTCTTCTGTCTTCCATCTGTCCTTTTTTAATTTCTATAACTTGCTTTTTATTATTTATTAGAAATAATTTTTAATAGTTGATCCTTGTTGCTGTCCTTCATATTTCCAAGTCCTAATCTCAACTCTGAACCCAGAACCATTCCTTCCCTCTCTTTCACTCAAATATGTACAGAAAATAAATTTATAAATATATAGAGACAAAATTGGTCGATTTATTTTTTGAAAAACAAAATACCAAAGACACAATGTTCACTGTATATGACTTGGGAATTCGATGCAATGATAGTGAAGTGCCTAGCAACTAGCAGTTGGCATTCTCAGCGTAGTTGCCTCTGGTCGTGAGCTGTAGGTGCGCACGCAGGGCGGCGGTAAGTTAAGCGGAATGACGACGAAGGCGCGAGCGAGAGCCGAGAGCCTTTCGAACACCGGTGCGCGGTGTCTGGTTACAAACATGTGTTCAACACGCTGCCATTAAAATGGTACCATTTCACACACGGATTCACCTCCACGCCATGATAAACTATTTGCTTATATTACACCCATGGATACCATACAAACAACTTGGAAAATTGCTCAAATTATTAGCGATAAACTAACAAGCTTCCACTTTTACAAATATATTCGAGTTGCTATAATTTTATGGTGTGTTTTTGTGCCTCGTTAATTTTATTGAGAAATTATCATATTATTCCATTTACCTCCTCGCTATACTTGTCGGTAGGGATGTCAAAAAAAGTATCGGTATCGATAAGTATCGATACCACGTGTCGATACTTATCGACTTTTAACGATACTTTAATTTTCGATACTTATCGATAGTATC
>WSZQ02065285.1:0-27688 GCA_019419845.2 Weissflogia rhopalogaster
AAACGGCATAAAATCCCGTTAACACAAGTTATTTCTATATATGTACTACACGTACAAAAAGTTTCATTCAATTTGGTTTTGGACAATTGGAACACTCTCCTTGTCAGACCTAAGGAAGAAAACCCTTTATAAACTGAACTTTAGATACATATTCATGTATGCCTAGTTTGTACATGTTGAATTATACAATGATCATGATAATAAATACTGACTTTTCTGAAATTCATGTAGATTAAATTAACTTATTTTGGTTTATAATGATTTAAGTATAAATTATGCCAGGGATCGGCAAGTTTTATACGATGTACATAAGTCAACCAGTAATACAGGGATGTTTAGACCACTGAGATCATTTCACACTATAGCACCATTGACATTTCTTACCATTGACACACAGAACAGGGATACACCTTAACTAAAGAGGGCTTTAAAGAGGGTTTTAAGGGAAACTATTTGGAATATCGAATTGAAGGAATTTGGACAATCTTTCAAGAAAACGATTATTATTGTTTGTTAAAAATAGCAGGAAGCTCTCGATGGCGTGCCGCGAAAATATGTAACCAAAACAGCAACCATTAACGCGTCGTCAAAAGATATCTGACACACAAAAAAAAACTAAAGTAGCGCTCCAAGAAACGAGTAGAATACCCTTGAGGTGGGATAATTTGAGGAGGGTGGCTAGATTTAAAGGATACTTGAGGAGAATTAGTGAGGATAGACTAATGAAGAGTGTGCTATGAAGTCGGGTGGTCAATAGATTAAATTGAGGAGAAAAGCATACACATCCTGAATTAGAGGCCTGACGTTAAGGGTGGAGGAAAAGAGACTGATGGCATTGGCTCCGAAGAGCGGGGTTAAAAAGTTTGGAAATATGAGGTTCAGCAGTGGAATATAGAGAAATATTAATATGACTATCTGATTATATTTATTATGTTTGTATTTTTAGCGTTCTTACTAACTGGGCTACTAAGCTCACAAATTGTAATTATATACCAAAATTAAGGTTATGTATATACTAAAATAGATTATATAATGTAGTCTTTATCAACATATTAATATTTAACAAAATGGCGAGGGTTACCCGAGATGCGAAATTACTCAGAATTGGAGACAGAATGTATCAAAATTGTTCCAATCTCACAAGCCAGCTTTACGAAGATTCAGAAAAGGTAGGAAGTCATAAGGGTGGCAGTTGGATACGAGAAATGGCTGAGTAAGATCTGCCTGATAAGTGAAGGTGAAAGCAGTGAGTAAGTTCTGGGTTCTCTACGAAGATTGAAGGAAGTAGAGAAAGAAAACTATGTAACCTAAAAGTGGTACATTTCTGTGTATACAATATTTACAATCACAGAAATTATTTACAAAATGGAAAATATATAAATGCGAATAAATCGGTACACAGCTTTTCCCAAATCTATGATTAACAAAATGCTATATTAAAGAATAAATCTATAAATTAATAAATAACACTTTCAAATATAACTTCGTCAATTCTTGGACTTTATATATTTGACACGTGGGAGCATCTGGCGTAGGAATGTGCGGGCATAGAAAAGTAAAAGCACTCGGCGGAAGGAAAAGAAGGTCAATCAAGATGGTTAGATGAGAGAGGAGTTGAGGTGACTGGCATCGCAATGATGGTCTCAGAGAAGAAGCGAAGGAATGGAGGAGGATTGAGTTGATGTTTTTGTTTTTGATTTTTTTATCTGGTTTCTGTGTTAAATAAATATAATATGTTGCATATAAATGCAGCATTGCATTGATTTGCATCGAAGTTCACCAAAGCCAATATTTCTCGGCAACGACAACATAAAAATTAAGAAAATTAATACTTACTCATAATAGTAGGCATTGACATGCCTACCCGATGGGGTACCCGATAATTCCGGGTTATTCGGTTTTCCGCTTTATCCGTTTCGGGTTAAACTCGGGTTTAACTTTCAAGGGTTTAACTCGGATTTTCCTAAAAGTTTCGGATGTATACCATAATCAGCTGATCTTGAATGTATCGGGTTCCGATACCAGCATCGATGCGTTTGCATCCCACTATTTGTTGATGCTGAATGTTCTGTTTCTTGAACGGAAATCAACTCGAGTGCGCTCCACTACTACGTGATTCTGAAGGTTCTGTTTCTTGAACTGGAATCGACGAGAGTTTGCCCCACTATTGCTTGGTTCTGAAGGTTCTGCTTTCAAACCTGAAATCGACGCTAGTGCGCCCTATTACTAGATGATTCTAAAAGTACTATTTTCAAAACCGAAATCGACGCGAGTGTGCCCTATTACTAGATGATTCTAAAGGTACTGTTTTCAAAACTGAAGTCAACGCGAGTGTGCCCCACTATTCGACGATGGTAAAAGTTCTGTATCTCAAACCGAAATCAACGAGAGTGTACGAGAGCTTGTTTATACTTGACACTAAAATAACAGCGATTAATTGTTCCCTTGATTGCGGTCCATAGGCATGCATCAGCTTTGTTTTAACATGTTTATTTTGCAGTTCTAACGAACGAAGCCTCCAATCTTTCCTCAAGTTGACTAGTGATTGTATTTAATGCATATTTGGAAAAATGAGAGTAGCCATTCTCTTTGAGAATACTGGTAATTGAATTTATCTTTTTCCAAACTTTTGTTCGAATATTTTGTTTTTATTTATATACATTCTTTTAATAACTAATGAAAATTAAATAACTTTCATGCGTATAGTCTTTTTATATTACACTAGGGGGCGCTGTAATCGAGTTTTTGTTCAGATTTTAAACCCGGGCTTTCACAGACAAAACCGTAACAAAATAAACCCGAAGATTGACAAAACTCGAAAACCCGGAAACTCGAGTTTCGCTATTTTTTTGAGAAGCCTATATAATAGTCGCCGAAAAAGAATAGGGTACAACTCGCATGTAATGCACATTAACCACTCGTATGGCTTGTCATACTCGATAATAAAGTATAACATTACATGCTCGTTGTACAATATACTATTGTCCGGGAATCAAAACGTGCCTAAATATTATATAATTTTACGATAGCTTAATTCAATTTAAATATCCTTTATCCAGAGTAAACGAACACAACATAAGTGATATTATCCTTGTTTTTTATCTAGGATTATATCTAGGATTAAATCTATGTTTATTGTATTCGAAGTATTGCAAACTGAGCAAAATGGTTGAGTGTCATTTTCAGAAAGCTCACTAAATCCAACTGAAAACAATTGTTCTCGCATTATAAGAGCAGTCGACGCAATTAACTTGGCGTTGGTAGCTCGACAGTTATAAAAACAATATCATTGACGCAAGTGCAATATTATGCACGCACGCCGCAGCATTGTTTCCGAAAGCTCGCGCGTGAACTGAGCTTTTCGCCTGACATTGCTGATTTAACATTCGCAAACACACTAGGTCTCAACAAGCGCAACATGCGGCTGCACTCCAAACATTGCTTTGAAGCGGCATCGTAAGTACGGCGTATTTGTTTATCATTCGATGCTAGGCCAGATTGGACGGTAGCATATTTATGCACGACTTTGCCCATTTGTTTCGGCCGCATTTTGTCGTATTCGTGCTGTTGACTGCTGAAATTCTTATCTATTTAAACGCCATGCTCTAGTCTAGTACAACGTTATGGATGAAAACGGCGATGTAGCGCAACAAGTTGGAAGTGTTCTTGGTACTTCGTATGTGTGTTTGCTTATAAGTAAATGCGGGGCCTTCGTATCAACGTTGCCGCGTACGCCCGTTGCCTTTTTCACAAATTAAATTTGGAACAGAACACATGCATTGTTACACGTTCCACGCGTATTAGATTTCGCGTATCTTGAAAATGCTTCCAGCTTTCCATTTTGCGAATTGGATTTCTCGAAAAAATTAAATGCATTAAATGCATGCTTGCAATTTCCTTCACTCAAGTTTTTTATTACATTATTTAATTAATTATCACGTTTTGATTGGCTGAATATGCGGGAAAACCAATAAGGTAACCTTGAACCTTAGGAATATTATCGCAAAATTTACCCCAATTACATATTGATGTTGGCATCGCTCGATTTTGCAATTTCAAGGAAAGTTTCCGGCATTGACATACGTTGTGCTCACTTAGTGAATGTATGAAACTTAACTCTGTAATTAAATTTGCCCGGAAGTTCACTTTCCAGGTTAGGACCTACACAGGATTGAATGCCTAGTGCTTGATTGAAATAGCGTGCACACTTTTCGCACGGTACCTGAACAGTTTTGACATGTTTATTCACTATAAATCCTCTCCCAGGCAAATATATACTCCTTCGAACGCTGTGTTTCCCCTCCCAGTGAACGATGAACGATTCCATACATCAAATCCGTGCAGGAAAAAAAACGGCGAGATATTGTAGATAAACTATGAACGACTACCGGCGGCGGTTCAAAGGGGGCAGACGAGAGGGGCTCTCTCATGATCGGCAGCGGCACTCGCTAATTTCAGTCTAGCCGGCCGCGTGTCTCTTGCCAAATAAGATATTTTTGTGTGCGGAGTGGCTGCCGGCGGCGCGCGGCACTCCCGTGCGTTTTTCACTCGACGAACTTCCACAATCCATACGGACGTGAAGTCGAAACCTTTTTGGCCGCTACCACGCCGCCCCGACGTGTGTGCGTGTGTATGCGAGGCATTACGCTTGTGTGCGTGCCGCCTGCGGCTGTATCCGCGGCGCGCCGCCAACGGAGGCAGTAGAGTGGCCCGCAAAGTGGACTTGAGATGCGAGACACGCAGCCATCGACTCGGGCATTACGATAACAAAATTTGCAAAACGTCCCCGCAAACTTCCCCTCGCTCACAAACGAGAGAGGGAGTCTATCACGAGCGGCGTCAAGACTTCCAACCCCCTCTTGGAACCTTGAAAAACAACATTACTGTCTCTACTACTGTATCCATCATCGCCTCCACCAACTTAATACCGTCGAAACACCAAAGCCAACCTACTGAAGGATTATATTTAGTGTAATCTGTGACAAGTCATCCAAAGTAATCGTCTTCTACGAAAAGTCATCGCATGTGTAATTTTTGCACAACTTTTGATAATTGTGTAATAATTTTGATTCGTGCCTGCGGCCCATACTGTGTATTTTCGTAGCGTCGCATATATTGCCTACGCAGAAATAATTGTGATGAGATTATGCCAAGAAAACAAGAGTTTGTATTCGACGATTTCGCACGAGTGCTGCGGTGCTATTTTAAAAGAAGATAAATATTAAAAATATATTTTTTTATAACTACTACAAATACTCGGTATGTTAACAAACTATATTTCAAGAAATCTGATGGTATTTTGTGCGATTTTGCACGCATAATTTTGGACCACCATGGCCCAATCATTCTGCGACAATCGAGCCATTAAAGTAGCGTGTATACAACGTTGTTAATAATCTATGAACATAGTTTGGTGCGCTCGCATAATATTCGGCGCGTTTCGCTGGCACGCTACCAGGTGAAAATATTTACCGACAGGTGGTGAGGTACATTCGCGATATATTATGAAATAATAAGCGCATCACATGACTGAGCGCTGATCTCCACGTCATTGCGTTCGCCTTCATGCTTGTGGTGTGAATGTGGCCGTAGGTCACATTCGTGATGGCTGAGCGAATGACCAAACGTAGACTTAGTCGACTGTCGCGGAGCGCGTCGGCGGATGACGATGTTGGGCCGGTGGTCGATCCGATGACGGCGAAGTCCGTCAAGCGCAAGCTGAAAAAGCCGAAGGAACGATGGCTGCTAACGAGAAAGACCTGGCGATACATGGCCGACGCAGGCCGTAAACTCATTCCGGATGGGGCTCAGAATCGTACCGAAGATTTGCCCAAGATCGAAGCATACTTTCAGCAGGTGTGCAAGCGCGAATCACGCTTTTTACTATGGCGGAAAAATTCCTATCCCGGCGCATTAAGTCTGCACAAAAAGCGAAAGAATCGGCCACCGGGTGGTAGTTGCCGGAAGGCAAGCAGCGCCGATGAAGCACTTGACATAATTAAACCGGAACGTCCGAAAGATCTAGCTCTCTATCCCTCAACATCCGGCGGTCGTTTTGACATACAGAAGATGAAATATGATTTTCTTAACGCTCCGCCGCCTTCATCGTCCAGTCCACGTTCGTTCTTGCGCAATAAGGAAACCTATCCGCCCAGTAACGCACAAACACCCGACGAAGAGGAGCAGGATCTCATTATTATGTTGGAGCAATACCTAGAGATATCCAATAGCAGTGAGTCGAATGCCAAGTCGGATTTCAATTATCAGGACCTCATTGACAAATTACAGCGTCATTTAACGCTATCACACATTCCACCACTCGCAGCAACAAAGCAACCGTATGCAAAAACCGCCACCCCAAAGCCGACCTCATCAAATATTCCGGGTGATGCGACCGGCTTTCCTTCGGGCATTGCTGGCGCTTCCACGATTTACGCCCCGAGGCGTGACAACGTGCACTTTGATGGTGATCACGTACAGAAATCGCTGCAAGAGACGCTCAGTCGGTATTTTAGTCAATCGCCCAGCAGGGATCGAATGATCAGCGATTTGCTCACCAACCGCAAGGCGTTGCAAAAGCTCTATTTTGACCTCCGACAAACGAAAGGTTTCAGAGGACGCAGCAGCTATCCTTCGAAAACACCAACGGCATGGGATCCGACGACGCTGCGACAACACCGCAACAAACTGGACATGAGCGATTACAAGAAGTCGGTGCCACCACCGCTGATTGAGATTCAAGGAGAGAGTTGTGATCCAACTTATATTGACCTCGGAATACAGACCTATGCTCTCAGTTCCACTGAATTAGTAAAAATCGAAGAGGAGTACAAGAAAATACTTCTAGAGCGTAATCAGGATGACTATGATCCATCACGGCCTGGACATCGAAGACGAAGTAGTGTCGATGATGTCTCCCAATCTGTAAGCGATCACATCAAACGCTACCTCCGCATGGCACGCAAAAAGAGTAACGATTCAGACAAAGTGGATCGTTTCAAGCGTGTCAACTACGATCGGAATCTGCGTAATATTAAAGCAAAAGGCGAGATTACGAAGCCGGGCGACGATGACGGCCCCCATAAGGGATGTCAGACAAATGAGGACTGGATCCTCATCTACCGCGATCTCAAATTCGATGAGGTGCTCAATTCGGAAGTCGAGTCTTCAAGCGCGCGTTCTAGCATCGATGCTGGTGTTCATCTCTCCTCACCCACCTCGCCCACCAAATCCCAATCTTTTCTCGCTAGCATCCTGCACAAGCATGACAAGAGCAATAATGACAAGTCGTTGACAGGAGCCGGGCCGACGATGATCAAGTCCAAGTCGTCGTCGAGCGTAGTCCAACAAACCGGGCGGGGCCTAATCGCGAAGACCATCTTCAAGCGGCCCAAGAGCCTGAGCAGACATTCAACCACCCAGCAGGCATGCACGTGGACATCGAAGGTAATTGCTTTCATTTTACTACCATAAATTTGAAATATTTGATGTATCTTTACAAACGAGGGCACCTAAGGCGCAGATTTTATTTTGTAGCCGAATATTTGTTTATACTCAAATCTATTTTTATATGAACGACTACTTAAATACTCGCGCAGGTTTGCTCACAGACGACTACGCGTTTGCTCCGCCATAATTCGATAAAATCTGTAAACTTATGTAAATTGTAATATACAAATTGTTTATTTATTTATTATTAAATGAAACTAATTGTTTCTTTCAAGCAGATATCGGTTGCTTTATACCAGTGTTTCCCAAACGTGGGGCAATTTTATTAAGGTGTCAATCCGAAAATTGATGGAATTTAACTCTCGGCTCTGACGAGGGACCCCTCTTTTACCCAAAATAAATTACTCCTGCCGTGGACGGGATAGGGGGCCAGAATATTTTTTAAAAGCCTAACAAAATAGTCTACAAAAATGTTGGAAAACATTGTTCTATACCTACTTGTTGTTATCATAGAAATTACTTAGATGGGCGCGGTTATGAGATGGGTCTTTGTTTTATCTGGGATGAGCAACCCATGACCGATCTTTATTTGTGCATCCCACGAAACGATCTAAGCCGGAGGGATCATTCTCTCAATTGAAATTGTGGTTGAGCATGCGGGGGATGCCTATTCGCGGGTCGATGTACGGCCCGGCAAAATATTAATATTGCTACTGGCCTGCTCAAAGATGACTACCATCATCAAAGAGCTATCTTGAATGATAACTGCTAAACTCTGAGAGATATTTCCAAATAAGCTTTGCCACAATTTTCCAAGCTTTTAAAAATTTCATAGTTGAACTGTAAAGTTTGTTCATCGAGTCTGAGTCAACTTGGCTCGAAGAAGTTAGGTAGTTGACTTGCAGAGAAATAAGGTCCAAATTCGTTCGGACTTATTAACTTCTGATAGTTAATAATTGAATATATGTATGTAGTGAATGTAGATGTTGTAAGATAATGCAAGTGATTGTCTAGCACTATTCATTGTATATTATTATCATTAGAACTGGGGAGTTACATTTAAGATTTTATAGGGTTCATGCTGCTGGAACAACGTAAATGGAAAACAGGTGGTTCTCACGGAAACACCACTGCAGCAACTAAGCGAAATCGAACGCAAGGTGCTGCAAAAAGTCGCTCTGGCGAAGCTGCAGGCGTTCAATCTAGGCGTGACTGTGAAGATACCGTCCGGTAAATAGCAGTAACGATTTCACCCATAGCGTCCCAAGAAAATCGCATCTAATCGCATACTTAACATCAACGTCAACCACTCGCTTCCGTTGCTATTCCTCTGACAGTCTGACAGCGTCATGCCACTCAGCGCCATGCTAACAAGAACAATCTTACACCCGTGTGAGCGCAACCACCTTCATCCGTGAATCTATGTCTGATGTCTGCATTGTTGAATTTCCAGACGCCGCGGGGGCGGCAGCGGCAGTGAAAAAACCACGTCGGCCGTACCTCATCAAGCGCAAGGCGCTCACGACGAGTATTTTCGATACGGGCCGAAAGGACGACAAGGAAAAGCAAGGTAGGCTAATTTTAACCTGGTTTATCGCCATGCAAAAAAAACAATCGATAATTCACATGCTGTTCCCGATCCCCGACTCAATCCCAGGCGAATGGTTTCGATCCAGGATGAGGATATTGGAAATGTTTAAAAGTTGCGCGAGCGCAATATTGATACGCTGAGATGGCGCAGGTGATTAACCACTGTCGATGTGCGAGGCGCATAAATCACGCTCGCTGCGAAATGTTTTGCGCCCACCGGCATGCCGCTACCGCGCCGCGTTGTTACGCTCGCGTGTAATCAGCGTAAATAGGTGTGCGGTGCGTGCAAATACGCCGCCGCCGTCGAATAATGTGCAAATAAACTCAGGTAGTCGTCACAGTGAGCGACGGCGCCTTGAGAGCGGCCACGCGGTGGCGGCTTGAAAAAACGCTAATAATAAAATATAAATATACATTCTGCACACATTCCGCACATGTTTTGTGCGAAATTTCGTGGTGTGCATACACATACACATCAAGCTAGAGAAATATTTTTGCAATTTGTGTAACTGCAATTTATTTACTCACATTTTTCAAAGGTCACAAGTTTTCCCTTTCTACTTTATCTTTATTTACCTTGTAGTACCTTTTCTTAAACATATTTTATTTTGGAGAAACATTTTATGAATACTTTGGAATCCAAATAGCATTTCGCTATGCAATTTTCTTCAGGAAACAAGAAATTTTGATTGGGCTCTAGAAAACCGGCACTCAGAATGTCAACTTTGCAAAATAACATCCATATCAGTAATTTTAAATACCTTATTACGCATTTGTTTAGAGGATAGAAACTTGTTTAAGTTTACCCCACAGGTTTCAGTTCAAGATTGAACTTGTGCTAGCTTTAACCCCATTAAAAATTTATAAAAGTGAAATATCAAACTGTTATATTCAGGTATGTCCTAAAGTAGAGATGTCCGAACTACGGTTCGCGGGTCAAGTAGCAGATAATTTTAGCCGACTTATGAAAGTAGCCCATGACACCCTTTTCTTGAGAGACACAAGAATGTCCATGGGGGACAACCCCTCCTTCGTTGGTCAAAATCACTCCCAACATGCTCTTAGGAATACCTCCCCCATCCACATAGGATACACCTGACATATTCATCTCCCATCCACACCTTCAATCCCCTCTCTTTCGATCAACACCTTGCTCTAGCTATCAATCTTTTATCCGCCACATTCAACTCTGTATCGCCAATATATCTGGGTCTCATCCCGATTGTCTGCACTGCTTGGTATAGTGGGTTATATGTGCTTCTTTCGATATTATTTTGCCGATCCTGACTTTCACGCTTAACTCATTCCTTATCAGCAACCTACCCACCGCCACCTCTGATAATCCTACCGCTTCATACGCCTTTTCCCTACCAATAGCCCAAGCACTCGCCGACCTCCTTGCAAATAATTCCCAGAGATATTTAACCATTCTCTCATCACCCATTCTATTCACACATTTTTCATATCTTGCAACCCTATAGATTCTCTCCCATCTCATTGACCGTCTCCCTGTTTCCTGCAATACTATATAACTTGGTGTGGATCTTTCCAGCTTCAGAAGGTCCTTGGGAAACCAAGTCTGTTCTCTCTCAATAGTCTCCCATTCTCGCATGCCCCATACTTCAACACCATACATCAGCATTGGCTTTACACAAACATCCCAGACTCTCAGTGCAGTGTCTCAGTTTTCCTCCATACATTCTGCCATTTCCGCTTAATCCTGTCCCATGCGCACCGTGCTCTGCCTTACATCCATCTCACATGCTCGTACTATTTTCCATTGTACGTAAACAGATATCCTAGATATTTGAAAACATACACTCTCTCAATTTCCTCCACTTCCATTCCAGCCTTTCAATTCTTTGACGTTCACTTGCATTTTTACATATCATCTATTTCGTTTTCTGCACATTCACCTTCAAGCCACACTTACCCATATATTTCTCCACCCTTCCCAACATTGCTTTCATACCCTCCCTCATTCTTGCCGGTAATACCACATCATCCGCATACGCTAAAATCCACACTTTGCACTTACCCACATCCACACCCCCATTCTGCTCTTTTTTGATTACTTCTTCCAGCTCCGAGATGTACAGATTAAACAGGAGCGGACTCATTGGGCAGCCCTGCCCCCGTCGTCTGTCCTGAATTTCTCGGAAATTCTCCCTCCAAATTTCACTGCAGCCCAAGTCTCCTCACATTCTCTTCGCAACCATTCACACATTTCCTCATTCACTCCTAGCCTCTGCAGACACTTAATTAACCTTGCACGTGGTACCGTATCATATGCAGCCTAAAGATCTAAAATTAACCCTTACAAAAATTAATCCCGAATGTGACATTCCTATCTTCCCTACCATTAAAGTTAGAACACAATTCATACCTGTCCTAAATGGTAATATTTACGAGCACTAATTCTTAAAGAAACGTCATTGCATCATACCATAGAAATGAACGTTAACTTCTCTTTAATTGAATCCATTAAAAATAATTTCCTTACAGGTGCAGGGCTGGTTTTCGGTATACCACTGACACAGTGTGTGGAAAACGACAGATTAAATCGTCTCAATACATCCGGTTGCAGTTCGAGTGATAACAGTAGTGGTATTCCACGGACTGGAAGCCGCGCATCTTTCAGCAGCTTAATTGACGCCACGCTACGGCCTGATGATGTGAGTATCGACGAAATCATCATCATCGCTAAGTAGAAATAATCAACAGAATCTAAAATTAATGGTATTTGCATCAGCAACAAATACCATTAATTTTAGATGTTTTATTTTCTCATATTACGGTAACATAATAACAGCAAATTGTTTAGTGACATTTTGTATATTTATTTTTGCATTTCCTTTTTAAATTTTACTTCATTTTTTTCAAAATTAAACTCGACAATTATGAAAATGTCCTTGAAACCTGAACATTTTTGGCGGACTACATTTTTCAGGAAATGAACTATAGAATTAGTATCTTTAGAAAATGGCCTATGAGTTATTACTTTCTAGCAGTCTACTCGCTAACTGAAAAAAAAATAGCAAAGTTATCAAAATTGAAAGGAAAATCTTGCGAAAAGTAAAAATCTCAACGAAATAGCCGCTCAGCACGCGCGGATTTATTACAATTGTTTTGCGCGCGCTGTTGGCGGAATTAATGGCTCTGTTTTGGATCGTGAATTTCAAGGTAGAGTTGTGCGTCGACGCGGTTTGTCTCGCGACCTACCAAACTCTGCCAAACTCATGTGCGTTTAATGGTAGCCGTCTTCCAGCACGGATTCGCAGATTTGCACGCATTTTCGCGCTGCTTTACGATGCCGATGCGAATATGTTATAACAGGGTGAACTTGTTAATTTTACGCCTACTGTTATGCGCCGATAAAAAATTGTTCACATACGAAACTTACACAAGCACGCACACGGTAAATGTTTGGGAAAAACCTGAACGGCCTGTTTAGCGTCGCTCTGCGTGCGCATTGCTGCGAACGCATGAATAACATTCATATCGGACGTGCTGGGCGCGAATGTAAATATTTTCCATCAAAGACTGAATATTACTGCAGTTTATAAATTTATCCACTATTATTCACATCAGCAGTGATGGCGAGACGCGCGTATCGTATATCGCTTCGCACTTCGAATGCCAAACATTCACGAAAATCGATTCGTTCCGCCCTCGGCTAGCGCGGGTCCGAATTCAATTTGCAGTATGTTATCCTATGGTTATAATATGCTGCCGTCATTCTGTGACAATGCAATATCGGCTATATTGAATAAACCTCTCGATTTTCGATTTAATATAACGAGTTCCGATTGCAACTAAATAAATATAACTTGCACACAATGTTGAATTGGCGTTGTGTTTTCATGTCGGGCATGGAAATGTTCGGCTTTATTACAGCGCCTTATGATTTATTCGTTTCCATAGGCGTTTTCTGTGTTATTATTTGGAGCATTTGCAATTGGGGCAGTTTACACATGGCGCAATAATTGCACAGGCCGCGAGTGGAGCGATTTCGCCAGCGTGTTAAAATTAAACGTCACGAAAATCCATTACATCACCGGCATTGACGTCAACGATGACTTACTTGGCACGCATACAGCGTGCGAGCGCGCGGGGCGTGTGCGATTCTGATCGCGACTTGCGATTAATGTGTGTGTTTCGCATTTGCAGAAGGGCTCGTGCGAAAGCTTGGCACATCAGCGCATCGCCGGCAGCGTGCCTGGCCTGCTAGATGAAATCTCCTGTAGCTCTACGGCGGACATTGATGTCTCTGCGGTGGTTGAAGAGGAACGGGCGATTCCCCACGTCATCACCGAATGTTTACGCCATCTAGAGGCGAATGGCTTACACACGCTTGGGTTGTTTCGTGTTAGCCCGTCTAAAAAACGTGTCAGAGAGGTTTGTAAAGAAGATACACCTTGTCTAATTGATCTTGTCTAAACTTGTCTTGTCCAAACAAAAAATAAATAAAACAAGATTTTAAAATGAAATCATAAACAATATAATCTGGATAATAATTCAAAAATAACACCATTATTAACAACTAACTATGTCAGCAATCGACAACATTAACTAATTTTAAGTGGCCCATTTTAGGGATTTATTCCCCCACCCTCTCATAGGAACACTAGTGAGCTAAACGTTCCTTTATTATTCTGATTGTAATTGATTTCAACAACCATAAAGGTTGTCAACCCATGACTAGATGATAAGTTACAAGAAATTGAAAGTGAGTTATTTCCTTGTTAAGGATTATTGAAACCGATCTTTCGATTGCAATCGATCTGGTTGTATGATACCGAAAATATCTTCCAATCAATCCTAAATGGGGTGCACTTGTCCCTTTGACTAATACGTTTCCACTGTACCAGTTTGTTGATCAATATCCATCTAATCGACCATCACAAGGTTAAACCAACAAATTCGTGTTATTCCAGCTGCGCGAGAGCTTCGACAGTGGCAAGGAAACGATGCTCAGCAATGATCAGTGTCCGCACGATGTGGCCACTCTACTCAAGGAATTCATGAGGGACCTGCCCGACCCTCTTCTTTGCCGGGATCTCTATAATGCATTTGTACACACACAGAGTGAGTTAACGCCGCCAAGGGGGGCGGACGAACAGCAATTTTTATTAAGCGCATCACGCGACAGGCATCTAATTTCGGAATTTGTTGTTTGCCCTGCAGGGATTCGTAATCGGAGACTGCAATTAGAAGCCTTGCAACACTTGGTTCAATTACTTCCTGCCGTCAATCGCGACACGCTGGCGGCGCTGCTGAACTTCCTAGTCAAGGTTGCAAAGTACTCGAACGATCGGACCAACGCGCTGGGTAAATAACAATGTCTTAGGTAACTAAAGTTTGTAGGTTGTTTATCGATTGCGTCTGTTAGGCGAGGAGATAGTTGGTAACAAGATGAACGCTGCGAATTTGGCAACGGTGATTGCGCCCAATGTTCTGCATTCGCTCAAACAGGGCAAGGACATTGGAGACCGGCCTGAGGATCGGTCGGACGTGATCAATGTGGTGCGAACGATGATTGAACACTCTGGGTCGCTGTTTGCAATCAGTGCGGAGCTTCTCGATGAAGTTTACTTGCACATGATGGACTCACATCCTATTGCGCTGGAGGAATTGTTGAATAAGCGAGAATGTATCTATGATGAGTAAGTTCAAACTGCTGTGATAGATTCGTAGTGTATAGCTATACAGTCATTTGCTCTTTATTATAGATCTCAGGATGAAATTTCGGATGGCTCTGTTTGGTCGCCGGTGCAGACCAATCCAGATGCCACTGAAGATGGTTCGTCTATGCGGAAGACTTACTCCAGGGAGGAGTTTTTGCATGAGAGTGCTGCCACTGGTGGACCTAATGTTGCCATGAGAATAAGGTTAGGGTTATAACTATGAATTACTACACCTATGACCCGTCATCGATTTGCTGATTAAAAAAGATACTAACCCAACCACCCCTTTATTATTCTAATTGTGGATGATTTTCACCCGCAGCCAGAAAAAGGCTGCCGATTCATGATATATTATTTGGAAAGGAGATTTATCAGACATTTATTACATTGACAATAATGGGAAGTTCCTAAAAGGGTTCTTGGAACATTATTTGAAAAGCCTGATGGCTTCCTAAAACGTAGAATCAAATATATTAGAAGTAAGAGGTTATTCTTGGTTGTGCTGAATGGCACTGACTTGATAATTTTCTTATTCCAGGCGCAGTTTACGTCGTCGACGAGAAAGTTCCGGAACAAGACGTCGAGATGACGATAGTGGCAGCAGTACTTCTAGCATCGCACAGACAAGAGGTCGGGACGCACAAATCTACAGCAAAACGCGCTCTTCCTCCATTGAGAGCACAAGTTCTGCGATTGACTCACACGAGCGAACAATCCGAATGGGTGACCTTATTCAAGCAGACGATCGACGCAAATCCACGCCGTATACGTTGGACCAGAGCGGTATCATCACCGCCAGCCTGACGATCCCCGTTCAGGCGACATTCAACATTGACAACGACGACATTCCCTTCATCGAGGACGGCGTAGATACCAGCAAGACGAATCGGTCGCCGCAGGCTCCGCCACGTCGACGGCAGCGCTCGATAAGCGGCAGCGACTCATCATCGATCGCATCCACCGTCCAACCCGTCACCGGCAGTATCAGTCTCATCGGCTCCGACTCCGCGATAGGCTCGTCGATCACCCAGAGTACACCACCACATAACACCACCCCGTCGTCCATGAGCAGCAGCATGGATGCATCCGGTATCTGCAGTTCACCACCTTCATGGGCCTCCACACCACCAACATCGCCAGATAGCCACAACACCACCGTCAATTACATACCTGATGATGTGCAACCCCCACGGCAGTATTTCAGCGGAAAGCAACAAGCTAGCAAGACAAAGGAAGCGTTACCCATGCTACAGAAAGTCTCGTATACCTCAACGTCGGAAATACAGCGCGCTGGCAAACCGGCTGATATTCGCCGCGAGCTACCATTTCGCAAGAAGAGCGCTGATTTGCAAAAGTGCCAGACGACGCCGATTTGCGTCGAAGCGAGCAGCAGTAGTTATACGTCCCGTGAGAGATTCAATCCGAGCATCACAAGCATCGGTAATGCGGTGATGCGCTCGCGCACCGCCGACTTTGAGCGTATTACAAAAACTACCACCGATACAAAGACCACTACAACGAACACTAGCGCTACAGAGAAGAAGAAATACACAAAACGGCGATACACTGACTTGCGGCATCCTACGCGGCATATACCGGACGCGGAGGCGTTGGAAGCGGCCCAGCAACAAACACAAAGCGCCGTCAGTGCCAGCGTGGGCGTACAAAGTGGTGGAGGCGCCGGGCAATTAGTGTACAAACGTCGCGAACTTATTTCCAGCACACCCTCCGCCTCACACTAAATTGATTCTACACATGTTAAATTGGTTCAAATTTTATCGTTTAATACATTAATGTAAATAATTCACAAAATATACATACTAAGATATTTACTACTATTTTCTTTGCAATATTAACAAATAAGAAAACCCTTGCAAAAAATGTGTTGGAAGATTTTTGTCGTACTTTAATAATTTTGTAGAAAAAGGAAGATATATGTTTCGTACTCTGATCGAAATATTGGCAGGTTGTGTCTATGTTAGTAATTGTAAACAACGAAACGTTTATTTCTACAAAATTATTAAAAACATATTTGAAGAGAAATGGTTTAGTCATCAGTTTTATTAAAACAGCTTAAAAAGTTTCAAAAGCAGACTACATTTGACTAAATAATCATTAATCATCATTTTTTGTCCATGAAAGCATGAAAATGTTCACATCAACATTTTAAAGGTACATTAAGCCAGTTTTTACAGAAACTGGTACAATGACAAAAAATATATAAAACCGTAAAATCTTCAACAATTGGTTGAGATGTGAAATTCAACGTGAAAAAATGAGAAAAATTAAATCACTCGCTTCGCTGACTTGTGCTGTACGAGCCGCACATAAATCCATCCGAGGGTTGCTTCCGATTATGCGACGCGTAATTGAAATGCGCGAATTTTCCATGCTCTTCTTTAGCATCAAATTCCAGCCGACACCCGGCAAATTCTCGTTTATCAAGCAAACAGATCGACACGCTATAGCAGCAAGAAAAAACCATTTCCCTCACAAATACATGAAAAATAGGATCATCTTCACGTTGCAATCTACAAAGTGCCAAGAAAATATTAAAAGCTTTAAATATCGATGAAGAAAGAATAACATAAATAAATTCAAAGTCCCGCGATAATTTTCATAATATTTATTCATAATAAACATACAAACAATTTGTATATGCAATATTTTATATGCATTTGATGCATTTGTAATAAAACGCAATAATAATCATGCAAAAGTAGACATTTTCGGCACATTGCTTTGTATTTTTTAACTTCTATGATTCCTCCATATTTCGATATAGTCTCCATTTTTCTCTTTTATTAATCCATCATCAGAGGAATAATTTTGAGATAAGACATTTTTTTATTATATTTGTAATCTCGATTGTCTATCACAAAATGTCGACGCTCACAGCTGCCATGGTGTTAATGAACGATATTGCTGTCTGTGGCAAGCGTTTGCTGCTAGTAAACGTATTATGTCGAATCTCTAGCTGAGTTAAATTAATTGCTTCACCCTATCCCGACCAGTGTGCGCGTTAATAATCTCGCGTCAAATCACTTGGAGTTGCCTCCCTTGCGACAGCCCATCGTCAAGTCGTTTGCATTCATTATTTATGTACAAAGACGTCCAAATACAAAATATTGCTAATTGCACAGCGGCGCACTAATTACTTGTAATTAGCGCCTGGAAACATTTGCTTTCGTTTGTATAAAACAAGACACTGCAAAGAAGTTGAGTAAAGCGCTAATTGTAAGTAGTAAAAACATCAAATTACTTTCTAGATAGATAATCAAACAAATAAAATCTAAAATCGTCCCATTCTTGGAATGGGCACTGAACAACAATGCAAGTGACTGCTAGTAATCATTTCGAAAATTGATTGGTTACTATATAAAAAATAAAAATCACAAAAATAAACGATAATAAATACTCCTGTGCCTTGGCACCACGGATTTCGATTTGCAATTTTCGCTTTGTGCAATATGGACGGATTTTCTCTTTCTCCTCTCTCTCTCTCTCTCTCTCTCTCTCTCCACAAGTTATGTTTACCCATTTGCTATAAGTATTTGTGAAGCAGATTTAGTTCTATGATTCATTTTCGTGGGACTTGTTGCGTTAGAGATGCTTATACTTCGGTGCTGTGCGTCTGTATCCGCACTTTTTTCATGCTGCCGTTGCGTGAGAATGTTGGCGAGTGTCCGGAGTATCCGGGATTCTGGATACCCAGTCCGTCTTTGGGTTTCGGTTTCTTCAGGCTAGAGCGCAGCGGGGGCGAGCGCGTTACTGATGACAAAGTAGAGCCGTTTGTTGAGCCCACTGTAGTTGAGGTGGTGTTCATCGACATCATACTGCCGTTGGACGCAAACATTTTTCCACTTGCATCTGTCATTGATATTCCCGAAGCTGCAAAGATATCATTTAATACGACGATGTCAAGTAATCTTATTTTAGATAAGGCGAACAAATGTAAAAAGTTATATGGAAGTCAGAATAATCAAATATGATGTCTTGATTAAAGATCTACTACTCATAGGGATTATACTTTTACTAGTATACTGACTGTGATGTTGCAAAATAAAAACGATACCAAAAACGCTCAAACAATTATTAGCTACTGGCTTGAAAATAAAATGGAAAATTTCCCAAGATTAATCCAAGCAAACCTTAAAATAATTGATGGAGTCTACTGTCGGGTTTGGGTAAAACATTTTAAACTTAACTCTGGAGTATAAACCGGAGCAGAGAAATTTAGTTAGTTGTTTGAGTTTGTGACTAATTTTGTAAGATACCTCTCACCCGCAATATTGTACCTACCTAAAAAAAAATTGTATAAATGAGCGATTGAAGTTTGTAAGAGGCTAGTACCTGATGATGTCTCGCGGCGAAATGCACATTGTACCAAATAAACAAAAATTGTAAAACATCGATAAAGTGTTTAACTCCAGTGTTAAACCTTAAGTCATGTCGCCTTTCATAGAGGTTTCAGTAGACATTAAACCTGATCTGGCCCGCATGCCCAACATTTCAAGACATTGGAAAGGAGATTAATATTTACATAGGGTAGCCCACAATCTGAATAGAGCTTAATAAAATCAGAAAATTGAATTAATATGCAAAATGGAAGAAATAGAAGCGGAAGGACAAAGATTGAACACCCACTAGTCTTTATAACAAAAATATTCCGGAAAGTTTAGGCCCTGGTAATCCGATTATTCCCGAACTTACCAGACGCGGGCGGTCGCTCCCGAAAGCCGGGATTCCCGTAGGTGGTCGACTCAACATTGGTGGTCACCCTCGTGGGATCACCGCCTTCTTTCCGCGCGAACAGCATGTCGTACAGAGACATCACGAAGAGGATGGCGTTCAATAAGATTAGCATAATCTGCAACAACGCAAAAAGCTTCAACTTTTTGTCCGTCATGCAGGCGGCAACGGTTACAACAAACCTGTATATAAAACGCCGGTCCGCGTGTAATGTGGAATCCATTGTTGTCGCGTTCGTCCGCCTGCAATGCGAACAATCCAGCAGCGGCGATGGCGAGCAGGGCTGCACATAAAAGCAGGAAAATGAAGACGTGAAAACTGCGCTGCGTATATATAGTCATAAATTACGCGCAGCCCTCGTCGGATAATATTCCGCTTTTTTAATAATTTCCCCTTGCGCGTGGCATCGGGCGTCATAGCGCCTCGCGCAAATTGCCATGGTAGTTTTTCTCCCCATCGACGATGGGCGAGGAAAACGCCCACGCATTTCGGTTGTTGACGTCACCGATGCCGATGCGAAAATCAGCCGTCCCTTGAGGGTGGAACGGCGACAGCCAGGAAAAAAGGTTTCCTATTCAGGCTTTCACAAGCTTAATAAGTTCGATTTTACGGTGGTTCCTTTAGAAATCATATTTTTGAATTTCAAAAAAGTTTATAGCATAATTAACTTAACATTATCAATAAGACGAAATCTTACATTATTAAAATCAAATAAAATAATGACTTAAGGGGGAATATACATTCACTTTGTAGAGTAAAAAAACATTTTCAGTTTGTTTAAAGTTTAACTTAAAATGTCTGATTCATTCAAATGTCAAGAGTCATTTATTGATTGAATTCATTCATGTATTAACGAATTTTCATACGTGTTTTTTTTTTTTCAAAATCATGCCATTCAATCGGTAAAAATGTCTTGAAAATCACTCAATCTTCTCAATTTTCGATTGATATTATCCTTGTTGAAACACTCGCCATAGACTATTATAGCCTATGGCAAAGAGATTTTAGACTCTTATTTTTTTTACAACTTTTACCATTATTTTTGGAATTTTTGGTTCAGATGACTTTTGACGGAACGGTACTATTTTGGTTATTATTTTTGCACTTCGTAAACGGTCCGATACTTTAAAATGTTATAATAAATTACGTGAATATTCTACCCCTATAGTAGTTTTTAATGATACATTGAGACATAATCAATATATCTGCAGGATTATTGTATTTTTAAGGACTTACTTGCCAGTAAACCAAGCGCCAACTTGAGAATCACCACGACACTGTATTTCATCACAACACGCTCCTTGGAACTGAGCATGGCAAGCTGAAGGACGCTGAGGAAGCAGAAAACTCCGAGGACAGCAACTCCAGCAGCTGCCATCAAACCGGCCACCCAAACGACAACTGAAACATTTTTTTCACTCTTAAGGCACAATCTTTGAAACGATCTAGATCTAGCTCCAAAGCTATATAACCTACAACTAATCACGCGATTTTATCAAAAAAATATTTGCAGTACGAGTAGGAACTGTAGTAGTGTCAACGAAATGCCGCAGAATGCCAAAGTGAGCGGAAACGACGTTGCAAACTGAAGATGATGCTGTGCGGCGCGTCGGGCTTTGAACCGATTGGCAAAAGAACTGTTAGAAAGTTTCCGGAGCGCCGACTTTATCGCATTGTTCTCCGCCGCTCGGCATTCTTTATGGCCAAGCGTCGATCCACTGCCTTCTGCGGTATACTTTGTCTTCCTTAACTGCAGACAAGGGAATGCACAGAGTAAGCGCAATGCTCTCGCGCAGATCTTGCGATTTCCTACACACGTACGGTTTGCAATTGTTACACGTTCACGTTCGTGTAAAAGTGCAAAATGTACGCGGTTGATTGGGCAAAGTGTCGGAAGCAACCGATGGGAATTCATCGTACAACAAAAGGTGTGCGATTCCACAAAGTATGCTAATTGCCCTCCTATTTACATGTTGCTCCTTCTGCTTGTGTGGAGAGAAACAGTTGTTTCCAGGTATTGGCATCAAACGAATACCTACATCTTTATGGCGACGAGGAAGACGTAAAAGACATAAAATGATATGTTCACACGCACACACAATTAAAGTGCTGTTGCGATTTCATTAAAATACTCACTCGATGGGCGAAATCTCGAATCGTCCTTGCCGCACCGCTCGCGATGATAGAGGAGCATTTTGCATGTTTTCCAAGGGCCAAAGTATCCTCGCTCATCCCCCGGGAAGCCTGAAACAATGTTCGATTCAATTAAATAGTGCCCTCAAGATAATTTATTGTAGACTCGGAAACTAGAGGAATTTAATTGGATTTTGGGTTGAATATTTCAAATTTATTGCTCGAGATTATACTAAATTTTTTATATACTTAATTCAGCATCCACCATTTTCTTACCAACTGCTTCAAACATTATATTTTCATATGCTTATGTTGTTAAGTTTTGATCAAGGTATATTTTTCGTGGATATGAATGATTATAAAAGTGGGAATGATTGTTTGTGATTTAATGCTTACTAAATTATATAATAGTATTTAGTTTAAGATATGAAGGATATAATAGATATTGTATATAAGATTTTCTCTCTTTCCGGGTATTGCCTCCGCTTTTGTGCGGTCTTCAAATCTATTTTAAGGGTGATAATTCCCATTGCCTTTATGCATATCGTGTTTATTATTGCGTCATTTGCCTCCATATGGTCCTATCGTAGTTTCTTCCACCTCAAATTCCGTTTTTCTTCAGGTCTCCTTCAACTTGTTTGTATTTTACATGTGGTCATGGATGCTTCTCGCATTTAAAATCCATAGATTGTTGAGTTGGTTGCTTAGGGTTACAGCGCTTGCAGTGCTTGTTAACTTAAGTTTATTGGCACTGTTTCGCGATGAAGTTGGGGCCCTAAGTAGCATTGGAACTCCCTTTCCGACTGCACCACTATAAAACGTGGCACGTACAGCTCTCCATCTATTTCTCCTATGGTAAGTTTGTTGAATTGTTGTTATTTTTTTTTGTTCTTATCATTTTGTTTTAATAAAGACGTTGAGTGGTACTTAACACATCGGCTAAACTCAAGGAACTTAGCTTAAAAAATCCTGTTGAGTCAGGTCCCGCGCATCACCAGGAAATAAATTAATGATATTAACAACCGCGACAACCGCCTAACAGATAAAATATAAAGTTATTTAATTCAATGTTTCTTAGGCTTTTTCTTGTACCCATTCATCTTATTTAGGAGATGGCGTTGGAATGAGATTCCAGCGATACTTGTCAGATAAAATAGGAACTCAAAAGAAGGATATCATAGGAATTCCAAATTCTAGAAGGTTGTTCTTTGCCTTCCTTATGCAACTTCGAATTTTATATGCATAGTCGATCACGTGGACTGTGTTGTCCAACTACTTATCACCGCCAAAAAAGCATTGTTCATTTTTATGTAAGGGCACAGCACACCCAATAAAACTTTAGGCGCCAATGTTTTCACTTTAAAAGGCTGTGTCTATATAATTATAAGACTGGTTATTTCGGAAGCACGAGTATCTAACTCGGTGTAAATAAGAAACTCAAATTCTTCTCCTACCACTTTCTGACGAGTTCAAACTTATGACGCACCCACGCATGTGGGTGGCCATATCGACAATTTGCCGTAGAAGGTGCCGTCGCGTCGTACCAAACATTTACCTTCGGACCGTTGTACCTAATCATTATCTTTACAATACCTCCCAACGGTCTATGATTGTCCAAATAATTGATAATATAATAAAATATAATAATTGATTAAAGCCTGAAATGAACTTAATTTTAAATGAATACCAATAATAATATCAAGATTCACATCAGAAACGACATAGCCCTCTTGCATATATGTTTTTGAAGGGTTGTGTTTGTGTTACTTCCTTATAAAGTTTAACTTTACTAGAACATAAGAAGAGCATTAATATTACAATTATTAGTAAAAATGGATATAACAATCAATTAATTAATAATATATTGATATAACAATCAGTTAATAACTTGAAAAAAAAGCCAGTATCATGCTGGCAGACGAGGTTCGAGGAGCAGGTTAGGCAAGAGAGGATAATGGGCAGTACCTACAACCCAGGGTACGTAAGGGTGCAGGTTATCGGGAGGAGTACCTGGTACTTTGGCGATAGGGGCAGAAGCGGAAGGGAGAAGACATTGCTGGCAAACACTACATGTGGCTCGGAGGAGAGAGGCAGGAAGGTCTGGATGGGGCAGGAATAAACGAAATGTGTATTTTGTTTAGCAGGGAGCACCTGGTGAGGGACCAAGGAAGAGGAGGGAATATTGTCGGAAAATGGGTGGAGGAAAGGGGGGAGGGCCTTTGTCATCACAAAAATGGGGTTAGAAAAGAAAATGAGAAAGGCGATCCTAGGAGGATAATTGTATTGTTATAGATATAGTTTCTGGATGATGTATTCATTGTGTTACGTTGTTATTATTTAATTATTGAATGTTGTAAGTGACCAATGATTATACTGACGCTGGAATGCCAATAAAGGTTATACATACATACTACTATAGAATGTAAAAACTAAGATGTCAAAAATCATTCTTATGATGAAGCACTTGATTTCTTCTTCTTCTTATCGTAGGTCGTTGCGACTTGTGTCGATACTATCAGGTTGTGTTTGCCTGCTTTTCTTGTGAGGTTGACTGCCAGCTGTCTTTCCATCTTTTTGGAGGTCTGCCTTAGGTGTCGTTTTGTGTTAGTTTGTCCGTCTCTGGCTATTTTAGCTAGACGGTCAGGCGCCATTCTTGAAACTTGAGCGTTCCACTCCCGCCTACGCCGCCGAATCCATCGTACTACGTCCGGTACACTACATGTCTCTGATGTAGGAGCACTTTTTTATGAAAAGTATACAATTTTACATAATAAAAATTAAGAACTCTATTTCTAGTAAGACCACATTAACAAGCAGGACATTCATATTTTTAAATCAAAAAAAAAATTCACAACGTTATGTTATAAACATCATTGTAAATTATCAATATATTACAAAATAGTTTATAAATCCAATAGGCAATAAACCTGTTTTTACGTAACAACTTAAACTGATAAAAAATGAATATTTAATGATGTAATTTTTGTTATTGCATTTCCATCGTCATTATAAGCAAATCAAGACCGAAAACACGTCGCAGACATCAAGGTACAAAACGTCAGTTTCATGTTTGCCATTTGATTGCGTTTTTTTTCTGTTGGAACAGATCGTCATCGCAATTTCTGCTAGCTACGTACATTCGTTAAACATTGCAAAATGATTAGTTGCGACTTGAACGTGATAGAATCAAATAGGAAGGAAAATCAATAGCGCGATGTCTGCTCTGTCTACCATCCATTGCAATGCATTCCTAAATAAATTATCAACTAATCACGAGCATCAAGGACGCATTACCGTAACATTGATAATCAATTACAGCTGTAATAGCATTAAATTTGTCAATACACACTACATCCAGAGCGAATTTACGATGAGTGATGTCATTAATTTACAAAATATAAAATTGTACCCGAAAAGCAATATGTGCAAACGTGATATACGCGCCGTGTGTCACTTTACTGAAATTGCATCATTGCATCGCTGCTGGATCATATTTGCATACGATAACGCAACAGTAACTCATATTTTTACGACGTAAGCAATAACGTCGACGGTAAATCATCTATAATGGTATTAAAGCAGGCTGAAAAAAGGCCAAACCCAAGGAGAGAAAAATGCGCGACAAGTGTGAACACATGTTCGACTTTCTTCCCAGGATGCTGCGCGCCTCCTTGAAAGGAATAATTACGTGCGTCGTTTTTCCACCACGGCAAACCTGTCGCTGGAGGCGACTTAATCGATGCCAATTTCTTCGTGCCAATTTGCATGCCACCCACACGCACCTCGGATGCATCGGAACCGATGTAGGGGGCCCCATCATGCGTCCACCGAGCGAATTCTATTAGATTTCATCAGAAAGCTTCACGATGTCAAGTGCAATCTTGCCGTCATTGTCGAGATTTTCGTGCTGCTTTTTGACGGCGTCGAAAGCTGTTTATACTTCTAATGCGATTCTCATCATTTTGTAATCTTCACGCCTTGGCAAATTTAAATTTGCTTTCATAAAGTACGAAATCCGTCGACGGCAAATTTCAAAGTCAATAGTCTTCTTTTCAACTTTGACAGGATGTTTTTAGCCAGTTTGGTCGTTTTTGTATATAAGAAAAGTTCAAGTACTTGAAGAAAATGAGAAGAAGATGAAGAAGGCAAGATGAACGATAGGGTCACGATGTGTCTAAGAAGTACAAAAGTACGATGCGGTTTTGCAGTTTTAACACTGTGAAATTTAAGTTGGTACATATAAACGTTTTATGTAGAGGGAGGCTGAAATGCAAAGTGCACCGATTACTAGAATTGTTAACTAGAATTGACCTTTATTCTGAATTCTTCTATTATTTTCGAAGCAAACGTTTACGTTAAACATTTAAAGTCTTTAACAAACCTTTGTAATTGTTTGTCTTGAACTTGTAATTTAAATTGTCTAGACTTTTTTATACACTCGATAAAAATGTATAAAATGTATTCGCAAATATTTACAAATCTTAGGCAAACACAAAAAATATTCTGAAAATGTATTTCTCGATATTATCTTACAAAATTATTAAAATTCTGGCAGATGAAGATTAAAATACTTTTTTCTTGAAATCAATAGTATTGGTTTTTAAAATGACTAATTACATTGGAAAAGAATTGAATAGAGTTAATGACATAATAGATGATGCTCGGTAAATGAAATAAAAATAATGAAAGTGTCATAGAGCAATATTTTAAATAAGGTTTGGATAACCACTTGCAACTTAAGCAGTTGCAAGTTCATGAATTATTTAAAGGAAACTATTTTAAATATCGGATAAGTTTTAGCTAAAAGTATACGCTCGAGAATATTTGAAATGTTTTTTATTTAAAAAAATAATGAATTCTGAAGGCATGCACTGAGGGCCTTAAGAGACACGACCAAAACAATTAGTAGTGGCGTTTCGTGAAAAATTATCTGACACAAAAAACCAAAACGACTGCTAAAATAGATAGAGGAATGAAAAGCGTTGTAAGCTTTATGAGTGGTTCACAGAACAACAAACTCCTACAAGAAGGCGTTGTGTTCACCTACACGTTTTTCGTGTTGGACTTGAATTATCAAAATGAATGTCATATATGTCATTATAGGTAATACATATGTATAGTAACACAAGTGCTGCAGTAAAATTTGCAACAGATTTTAGTTCAACCCAAGCTGCAAATTCCGAGTGGAGCCACTTTTTGCTATTTGATTTCATTGATTTTAAATTATTTTTAAATTTAAAGACAGTTTTTCAAATACACAGTTTTATTTTAGAACATATTTCATATTATTATCACCAAATGTAAATCTTCAAGGCCATGCTGGAACGTTCCTTCGACAAAGGCTATTAATAACCTTTGAAAATATGCTGCTTACCATACTATTGTTTTTGAGTGTGTGTCCAGCTTAAAAGTTTCAGTAGCTTGGAAGAATGAACTTATATGCAGCCTTACAGGTGCAGAGACATTTCGGGAAAGGAGCGGATCGACTCAATAAGCATGTAGCATGTTTCTTTAAGAATAGCGTCAATTTTATATAAAGTATTGACAATATATCAAAAGCTTAAAAAGGTAATGTCATTACGAGGAATGAAACACAAGTGTTTATTAATATTTCAAAACTCGTCGCTGCTCGGAAACACCGATTATTTTCTAGCGCCAAACTGAACAAATTTATTTCAAGGTCACTGATATAACATTTGCTTCTCTATCGTATATTTTCTCTGACGCCACTTTTGGCTATTTGATTTCATTAATTTTAAATACTGTTTTTAAATATAAAGGTAATTTTTTAAATGTACAGCTTTATTTTAGAACTTATTACATATTATTATTATCAAATGTAAATCTTCTCGCCCGTACTGGAGCATTCCTTCGACGAAGGGAATTAAAATCATTTGAAAAATAGTGCTTTCGTGCATATTGTTTTGAGTGGGTGTCCAGCTTAAATTTTTGTTTGATAGTATTTAGTGTGTTAAGTTTTACTTGTTATTTTTATTATTATAGTATTATTTTCTTTTGATGTATTCAATAATAGGATTGTGAAGTGGGATGTAAGTGCATACGAATGCCAATAAAGG
>WSZQ02065307.1:0-18019 GCA_019419845.2 Weissflogia rhopalogaster
TAGAGATACCAGAGGTTTGTTGCTACATTACAGGTGCACGAGCACTTGCTCGAAGCTATGTGGCACTAGGAACACATTGCAGTACTGTCCTTTCTATAACTCGTGTTCTGCCAGTACGCATAAGACCATTCGAAGTATATGTATGCAATTTCAAAATCGATACTGAAATGTGTTAATAAACTCAACTTCAACAGTAATTTATATTTCTAGGTCAGCAATTTTGACGTTATTGCCGTAAACTTCAATGATATGTTATATATCAATTTCTAAACAAGTTGTCCAAAAAGTTACAGGAAACTGTTGCAAATTTCATTCTGGGTTGAATGGTTTATGATTGTTTAGAAGTAATTTCAAGTCATTCCATCAGGAAAATCGTGGGCCTTATTTTACCCAAATTTCATGAGTTATAATATCGGTATTAAGTAATCATATGAAAAACTGTCCTAGAAATTTGAAGATATTTTCACGCTGAATCGATTAGTACATGATTTATAATCCTAGCATTATGGGAAATATGAAAAAAATGAAAAACCCAAAAGTCGCCATTTTTTGAAAAGATTTTTTTACGATATATTTCTAATTTAAGTATACATGTGTAAATTAAAACAAATTATATTTAATTGTACAAGAATGGACATTCTAAAACATGCAGGTTCGAAAATATTTTAGAAAAATTTTGAATTTCACGTTTTTCTTCATAATTTTGACGTTACATGTTACCGGTCGCGTAAGGTCCTTTAATATATGCAACCAGATTTATAGTAATAACAAACATTTCAAAATTTCGAGGTTACATTTTTAAAAACACTAACGTGACGGTTGAAAAACAGGACATGGAAACAAGAAAAGTTGCATTCATATTCAATCACAATCTGCGCAAACTTTGTGATACCTTACCAACGATGAAATGGCGAGTAAGTTCAACTATTGTAATTCATAATTTTGGGAAAAAAATAATACTTATAACCTATAATTCTAGTCAACAATAATTCACGATTTAATTCTTGCATATGGTCTGATAAAGGAAGTAGACGTTGTAAACCCACCTGAAGCAACCTACGACGAGTTACTTTCATTTCATTCCAAGCCTTACGTCGATTTTATAAAATCAACTAAAACAATCGACAAAAGTAATGAAATGTGTGCTGAAAAACATGGCTTATTATATGACTGTCCATTATTGGATAATATGTATGGTTTTATTAGTGCTATTGCTGGGAGCTCAATAAAAGCAGCACATATTTTAAACTCTCAAGCATATCAATATGTTATTAATTGGTTTGGTGGGTGGCATCACGCTCAAAGGTAATTGATGAATTAAAGTCTTTATAGCTTATGCAAAACTATAAATATTTATTTTCAGGGATAAAGCAGAGGGTTTCTGTTATGTTAATGATATCGTTCTTGCCATCAAGCAGCTAAATTTCCCAAAAATAATGTATTTAGATTTGGATATTCATCATGGTGACGGCGTTGAAAATGCTTTCCAAGATCATTCTAATGTTTTAACCATGTCATTTCACAAATGTTCGCCAGGTTTTTATCCAGGCACCGGACATGTTTCTGATGATAATCACAAGAAATCTGTTGTTAATGTTCCGCTCTTGGATGGAATTAGTAATAATACATTCAAATTTGTTTTTGAGAAAGCATTTAAAAAGTGAGTAGTGATATTCAGTGTATTTTATGTTAAAAAAATAAGAGTTTACCATGAATTTCAGCCAGATGCTCTTGTGGTGCAGTGTGGGGCTGATATTTTAGCTGGTGATCCATTAGGACAGTGCAATGTCACCCTGGACACAATGGGAAGTTGTATTCAAGAAATAATACATTATGACAAGCCTACACTATTTTTAGGGGGTGGTTAGTATTTAATTTATAACCAATGATTCGTTTTTCAATTTTATTTATTGCAGGAGGATATAATCGTGCTTTAACTGCCAGATATTGGTGTTATTTAACCTCCGTGATTTTAAATGTTAGACTGGAGGATGATATTCCTGATGAAGCTCAGGTAATTTTATTTTGTCGATTTGACGTTTGTTTTATTGAATCTTGTTGCAGTTCTTCCAACTTTACACGCCAACATTTGAGTTAAAAAATGACGCAATACTTGGCAGGAAAGACTACAATACGAAGGAATATCTCGACTCTATAATTGACGAAATTAACAAATTTAGTTTAAAATCAATTATTTAGATTCATTATTTCAAAATAATTGGCTAATTTTATACCATTTATACCGTGGACGTTTGATTACATGAACCGCTAATAACGATATTTTTCTTTAAAAATGTGGAGCATAAATGACAGTTGACCTTGATCAAGGTCGATTGGATATGTCCTAAGGGCCGTACATTCACCGGGGACCGTTATATTATCACGAAAGTTTATTTTAAACTGCGGAAATATATTAAACATGTGAGGTGTGGGCTTTGAAAAATATTTCAAAAAAGGGCGCAACTGTAAGAAGTTTCTTAGAAACAGCTCGCTTTTAATATAGTCTGGCGAACCATGTATGAATATACGTAACCATAGGTTACCTAGGAATCATAGGAATATGATCTGTGATAGGAATGATTGGTATGATACTGTGGATAAGATAGGTAATTTAAACGACGCCCTCTATAACGCGAAATTTATATATTACTTACAAATACCCTATTTATCATACTTTCAAATATTGGTTTAATACTTCGATTAATAATCCCATTATTTATATATTTTTCTCGCGGATTTTTATTAGAAGTTGAATTTACAAAACCGTAAATTTAAGGTTATGCAAATAGTAAACATCTGTTATCAGAAAATGTTCTTAATAAGATGATTGGAACAAGAACAATTAAGTTAATTACTGCCACTATAATATTTATATGCATGGTGCTAATTTATATCTTTTACAATATTGAAAGTACCGAATATGCATCACATTTCGAAGTTTTAAACACATCTGATATGGTGCAACTTTTACAAGCAAAATATCACCGCAATAACTACAACAAATCAACATTATTTGGGCTAGAATTAAAATACAATTTAGCACCATCACCATGTGAGAACCAATCGAAAGTATTATTAATCGTAACTAGTCACTTCAACAATGTGGAACAACGAAGTGCTATGAGACGAGCATTTGATACAACGATGCTAGAAATCTTTCATGTCAGAAGAGTATTCCTCCTTGGTACAGTTAGCCAAGAAACAAGCACAACGCAGGCTGCAGTTGAGAACGAATCAACACGCTTCCATGACCTACTCCAAGGAAATTTTCTTGAGGCCTATCGAAATCTCACGTATAAACATCTTATGGGCCTGAAATGGTCGGCAGATCATTGCGCACTTGCAAAATATGTGATTAAAATGGATGATGATATTGTGATTGATCTAAGAAAGGTCATCACGCATTTAAATGATGCTGCTTTGGAATATAGTCGAAACTCACCACTTCTTGTGGGTTATGTCCTTGATAATATGTTACCAAAAAGGGAGCCTGCTAATAAATGGTTCGTTACACAAGAAGAGTATGCGGAGGTAACATATCCAACATTTTTAAGTGGTTGGTTTTACATCACTACTCCCAATACAGCACATTTGCTTTTATTAGCTTCTAGGATGTTCAAGTATTTTTGGATTGATGATACGTTTGTAACTGGCATTTTGGCAAAAGTGTTGAATATACAACATTTGAATATATCTCAATATTATACTGTACATCCCGAATTCATTAGGTGCTGTATTCGTGATTATTCTAAATTTCATCTGGAATGTCCATATTTTGTAGGGCCAAATGGAGGTGATGCAAACTTGTTTATTGAGTTCAATGAATCTGTAGGCAATTGCAGTGTTCAAGAATGTGTGCAAAGGAAAGTGTCAATTAAAGAGACGTGTATTGATGAGGTTAAAATCAAATTCGGAGAGGGAAAAGCAGCTTTAATTGAAAATTATAACTTATTTTAGTAAAATCTATCAATTTTATACTACTTCTTGAATTTTACATGTTATTAAAGTTTAATTTTCCATTAAGAAATATTTAATTGAAATGTAAGTTTGTTATATTTTATTGACCTGTGAAATGCGTGTATGCCCATACACTGCTGCAGCGATGGAGTCCACGGATTAAATCCAAGTGGCCCAAGTTCCGTCCCCAAAGCTTTTCCCACTTTATTTTAGAAACAAATGCTTTACTAAATTCCAAAATACGATTTTCTTTCGGCGAACAAATCAGTTCATACAAGGGGACTGAGGATGAATTGATTTGTTCTCTTGGAACTGTGGCGTTTCCTGCCACATTTTGACATGCTTTAGATTTAGTATTTACATTTCTTCAGCTACTTTTCTATACCTATACCTATGTTATACAAATGTTCGTCCTAAGCCAACCCAAACTAACCATTGCATGTTCTTCTTTGACCCGCCAATATTTTCTACCTGAACCGGCCTTTTTCTAAAATTTACAGGGGAAGTCCCTTTGAGCATTTTACGTATATTATCGTGACATTACTTTATTACTTACAAAAACTGTAAGGCCCGAAAAAAATATTTTGAAGCATGGAGGCAGCAAAAAAATGTATTAAAAAAGGGGCGCCTGTAGATTATATGATGAGTCATATAATCTACTAAGAATGTTATCAATATTTCCTGCTGATGTCTGTAAAACGACCCATGGGAACATCGCCCACATACAGATTGATGTTCAGCAGTTTTAACAGGCAAGAAATAATTTACACTAATAACCAGTGCCAGTGTGCATATTGAGAATGGAGTTTGAAAAAGAAGATCAACTTGCCCATGTGGGCCTACGTGGTCAACTAAATAAAGTACATCTTCTACAAACGGAAACAGGGAATAGCGTTGATATACCGGACAAAAAAGACGATGAATTGACTGAAGCGTCAAAGAATGGTCATTTGTTAGAAGTCCTGGAATTAATTAAATCGGATGTCAATGTAAACGCTGTTTCTAAGCATGGTCATTCTGCATTGGCCAATGCTGTAAGATTTGGTCACCTATTAATAGTGAGAGCGCTATTGGAAAATGGTGCAGATGTGAATATTTCGACAATTAATGGCGCCTCCCCTTTAACTTGGGGAATATATGGTGGCCATTTGGATATTGTTCTCGAATTGCTTCAATATGGTGCAAACGCGAAATCTACATTGGTCGTTGCAGCAAATTATCGCAATTTAGAAATATTTCGTGCATTGATTAAACATGGGGCAGAATTAAATGAAGTTACAAGAACAGGATTTACTCCATTAATTGCAGCAGCAAAACGTGGCCACTTAGAAATCGTTCGAGAAATAATTCGACATAATGTTGACTTAAATGTTGAAACACATAATGGTTTCACAGCCCTAGAAAGCGCAACAAAAAATGGGCATTTTGAAATTATTAAAGAATTGTTGGAAGCTGGTGCAAATGTAAATACTGTCACCAAAGAAGGCTTTACACCGCTGATGACAGCAGCAAAAAATGGTTATTATGATATTGTTGTAATGCTATTAGATCACTCTAAAGCTACAGAAATTCCTATAGATATGCTTTGCACAAATAAGTACAAGAATACAGCTGCTCATGAAGCTGCTTATTACGGTCATACGCATATTGTTGATTTACTTGTAGAACATGGCTGCAATCTTAAACTTAAAAATAAGTATGGTGAAGACGTTTATGATTTGTTAAAGAATCATTGAGCCCTTTATCAGGGGTGAGCAACTTATTTCTTCGGTGGGCCAGTATATATGTAGACATTTTTGGTGGGTCGCACACTTAGCAGGATTGGAATCACGTTGTCTCTAATGGGGTTCCGCCATGGATCTGTCCCCCGTTTGAACAAATAAAGTTTGGAATGTTTCACATCCCGCATAAATATGTTCGGAGGGCCGCAGGTTGCCGTATACTATATCATGATAATTTTATGATTAAGATGATTTAAGTTAATATTTGATATTTTAATGAGATATAACATTTATTGAGTATTTTTAAAATATATTATGGTGCTATAATCAGAATAATGTATTATTGATTAAATTTTTAATAATAAACAACGAATATATATTATGAATCATACATTTGATAGAATAATCGATCCAAGAATGCCCCAGACGAACAATGACAATGATTTCAACAGCAACCATGTTGGCAAACTCAATCTCAATAAAACCTTGATAATTTCACCAAGCGTTGGAGTTTCGTCCACCATCGCATCTATTCGGCGATGTTTTGTTTGCCGCCGACAGTCCATTGGTCAACCCCACATCAGCTGCTGTTTATTTGTATGCCGTCGGTCACATTTTAAAAGTTAATGTTATCGCTCTTGAGATATCCAACTTTGTTCATGTAGTTCGTCATAAAACACACGCTAATTGCGCGAACAAAATAAGTGACTAGTAACACTCGAACATCACAAGCGATAACATGTATACAGCGGGGTTAATTATCTTGTTGCTCGCTCTAATTTACAGTCGAAGTGACGCACAGATTTTCTCCTATCAACCCGAACAAATACACATTAGTTTCGGCGAAAATGTAAGCGACGTGGTTGTTACCTGGTCTACATTTAACGACACTCAGCAATCTGTTGTGGAATATGGCATCGGGGGGATGATACTGACTGCGACGGGCAGCTCGCAAGTGTTCGTTGATGGAGGTTCTGCTAAACATACACAATACATACATACTGTTACTTTGAAGAATTTAAACCCCAGTAGCAAATATGGTAAATGTTATTTTTGGGATTAAAACATTGTGTTTAGAATGACGTTGAACTTTTAGTTTACCATTGTGGCAGCAATCTGGGATGGTCTCCAATGTTTTGGTTCAATACGGTACCAGTTGATGAAAATTGGGCGCCAAGGTTGGCAATTTTCGGTGATATGGGGAATGAAAATGCTCAATCTTTGGCCAGACTGCAGGAGGATACACAGAAGGAAATGTATGATGCTATTTTACACGTTGGGGACTTTGCCTATGACATGAACACTGTAGGTCAAGATTCATTTTGTATTTAGGTAATTTGGTGTTTTATTAGTCTAAACAATTTTAGGATAATGCTGAAGTTGGTGATCAGTTTATGAGACAAATTGAATCTGTTGCTGCTTACGTTCCTTACATGACATGCCCTGGAAACCATGAAGAGAAATAGTAAGTCTTAAATTTCATATTGTTTTTATGAAAAAAAAAGTAGTTTATATGAATAGAAACTGGAGGTGTTAAAAATATCACTATTGATATTTTTGACAATATGAAATTTCTGTGCCATTTGTACGTGCGAAACAAACGTTTTTCTACTCCTGTTGTATAATGTACACATTTCAGTATCGTTTTGATTAAGATATGATTTTCACACATAATAGTCGTAGACTACTGGCATGGAAAGCCTTTTCCTCACTCATGAGTTGCAGCGCGAGCCGAAACACATTTAGAAAACCATAGATCCATTTTTCATGTTTTTTACTTCTTTGATAAATGTGCCCCTATTTGGTGCAAGTATCTCAGAAACTAGGACCAATTAGCTTTTTTAAATATGATATTCGTATTCAACATGTCAATTTCATTCAGGATTCCGTTATCACAAAGTATACCTTCGGAACCCGTACTTATAAAAAAGTAAAAAATATTTTTCACAGTAATTTCAGTAACTACGCAGCAAGATTCTCAATGCCCTTGGGCAATGACATCCCTTACTACAGTTTCAACATAGGCCCACTTCACATCATTAGCGTCTCAACCGAATTATACTATTTCATGAACTACGGCTTAAAACCATTAGTGAATCAATACGAATGGTTGGTAAACGACTTAAAGGAAGCTACCCAGCCCGAAAATCGTGCCCTACGGCCATGGATCATCATCATGGGTCACAGGCCGATGTATTGCAGTGACGACGACAGTGATGACTGCCGCCACTTGGAGACCCTCACCCGAGTTGGTCTACCCTTCCTACACTATTTCGGAATGGAATCACTGCTGTTCGAATACGGTGTAGACTTAGCAATTTGGGCGCATGAGCACTCCTACGAGAGGCTGTGGCCCTTGTATGACTACAAAGTTTACAACGGAAGCTACGAAGAACCGTACGTAAACCCCAAAGCACCTGTACACATCATTACCGGTTCAGCAGGGTGTAAAGAAGGTACGGATACCTTCGTACAACCTCAACCAAAATGGTCTGCGTTCGTTACCAGCGACTACGGCTACACTCGCATGAAGGCACATAATAAAACCCACTTATATTTGGAGCAAGTATCTGATGATAAAATGGGTGCCATCGTTGATTCATTCTGGATCGTCAAGGATCTTCATGTACCATACAAAGATTTAAAATAATTTTGACACATTGACTTATGAACTCAATTCAATCTTATTTTTTAGATAGAAAATCAAACAAAACAGCACATACGCACCATAACGCTATGAGTTATCACTGAACTAAGTTTATCTTTTAGAAAATTGTAAACATCTTGAAAAACAACTATATTTGCATAATGTGAATCAGGCAATTCACGACATAACTCGGTTGCCTCAAATGTTCAATATAACATTTAACCTACTACAAATTATAGTAATAATTATTTAATATTATGTATTAGTTTTTCTTTTTAAACTTTTTCTTCTTGCTAAAATCAACTTGTTTTTCCGGTTTCTCTACTCCGTTGTCTTCATGCATTCGCTTCTCTCCGCTGTAATAGGATCACTTATTTGATTTATAATCAATAAAAGACATTTACACAACTTACCTTTTGACTGAGACAATATTTTTCTTGCCTTTACTGGCATAAATTGTGCCCCAATCCTGTTCGGAACCTTTAATGGCGAACTGACTGAGATTCTCAGTTTTTAATTTTTCCAATTCTTTCTTTTGCTTCTTTTTTAATTCATTTGCGGCTTCGTCAAGTTCCTGTTGCATGCTTTTAGCAACTGGTGTAAGTTGCACGTCTTTAAGGGGTGCTAAAGATTTTTCGGCGTCTTCTGATAAGACGCCGTTGATGTACTGAACAGTTTTCCTGATAAGTCGATTGAAGAGACCCAAAAGTTGGTTGGAGGGTAGATCAAGTTGGGTTGAAAGATCATCGACGTCTTTGTGTTGCAATCCAATACCAAGCAAAATGGCCTGCGTCAAATGCATAAAAACATGTAATTGTATAAATACAATAGTCGGAAAACTTACAGCTTGAACTGCAGAAAAATGAATATCTCCCATGTTGTTCGTGAAGTAAAGTTTTGCCAAAGTTGGAATAAGGTCAGTAATAAGATGATAATCAACCAGGTTATTACTGTACATTTCTAAACGCTTTACATCATATGTCGTCATATGAACGTCCAATTCAAGTCTTGAAAGAACTAAGAAAAGCACATTTTGTTTAAATATATCAAATAAATATTCTACACACCTTTAGAATTGATGGATCGGGATTTATTTGTAAGCATACTCAGGGACATTGCAGGAGAAAATGTCTTGAAATTGTAGCTCAAAAGTGCAATGAACCGCTTTCTAAAGTCAACCCAATAAGCCTTCAACCAATCGTCTTCTTCTTGCGTTTCTGTATTAAGTACATTTAGCATAATACATGAATGTTCCCCAGTCAAGTCATTGGTGGTTTGTCGTAAATAAACCGGCAGGAAACCTGCACGTTTCCAGAACTTTAATAAATTCTCCGTCAACCCGTAAGCCACACCAAGATAATGCAATTTTTCCGGTGGCCTTTCGCTTAGTTTCAGCAATAATGGAGGAAGTGATTTACGAGGTTCTATTGTCTCCTCTAGTAGAGTAACTTCTTCTTCGTCCACATTGTCGATTTCATTCATTTCAACTTCGTCCAAATTTGTTATTTTGAATTCATAGTAATCTCTGAGAATATTCAAAGCTCTAGCACCGTAACCCATCTAAAATAAATCAAAAATTATATGAAATACTATAAATGGACACCTATTTTAACTTATATTAACCTATCTAAACGTTATTAACCTAATTTATTAAAGGAACATCATTGTTAACTTGAGTGACACTTACCGAATAAACGCCAAGAAGTGCTTTTGAAATATGAAAGATTTTATATTTGAAAAACTTACCCCTTGATAATCCGGATGTGTAGCAATTCGAACAATTCTTGCTCCACTCAAACTCGGAAAATCGGGATCTTGAAATTGTTGACCGACAGTCCACGGAATCAAATCACCAGCAGCACGCTTTCCTCGCGAAAAACCATCTTGCACCGTGTTCTTCGAAATTTGCCCTTCTAGACAAACTTGAATAACAACCAAAATTTCAGGGAGCGTCTTTTTCGAGGGATCTATTGGCCCCAACAGACAGAATAAATGATGAGCTGGTGCATCAGACATCATTTGCAAATCATTCGGGGAATTCTTGTAATGGGACGCGACGTACAAAGCAACAAGACGTTGCAGAAACTCCTCCGAAGCTTTGTGATAACAGAATAACGTATCTCTATTGATGTAGTACAAGTCACAGTTATCAGGAGGTGGGCAACCAGACATAATGGGTTGAACTGAAGTCGCATCAAGACAAAGGAGTTTCGTTAACCATGTTTCCACGGAATCTCCAGGTTTATATCTTATAGATTCTTCAAGTACCACCTAGTTTAATATGATGACAATTTAAAACAATTAGAACAGTTACGAAAAATTACTTACTTCATGTAAAATTCGACCTGTTGCTGCACCACTATTTTTGTTGGATGCATTTGTATTTGCTCCAACTGGAGCTGTTTGCACTCTAAGTTGTTGCAACAATTTTAAAGACAATGAACGTCCGGTACCTTCGTAACCATTGATTGTGGATGCCAAAAAGACTAAATACGGTCCTAACATGGCTTTAACGTAAGGTAAGGGAATCGCTGCAGCTTCATCAATTACCAATAATTCAGCTTGAGTCAACCGGTTTGCATCGGTGGGATGAATATACTATAAATAATTAATACGGAGTTATTATAGATATAAGTACAACATGTACACCAAATCGAAATAAATTTTGCATTATGTCAGAGATTATATTCAATAAGGGTGCTAACTCAGCAGGGGTGAGCAACCTTTTTTGTCAGCGGGTCAATGTTATTTTTTGTTGAGTCGCACACATTTAACATAAGGAAAGCACCAGTGCCCCTTGCATCATTAGTAACCTCCAGGCCGTAGATTGCTCATCCCTGGATTAGATGATAAATTAATTTTGATCTATATCCGCCGGAATTCGATCCCGGGACTTTGTGGTCAGCAGTCCATCTTATTGATACATCATTTATAACAAATCTTAGGGAAAACAAAAATAATAGGAATGATAGGATCTTGCAAATAAGAAAACAAAATCAAAACGATATTTGGTTTCACTGCTGGACCAACAATGACGTCAAAGAAAAGAAACAGCACACAAAATTAAGAAGCGATGACTGAAATGGTTGGGCAATGCACCAAGAATAATATCTCTATAAAACTGATTGTGGAAAGCTAATAGATTATGGGTAAGCAATCTTTTGGGGGCAGTAGAACTGCTATTTTTTCCTATACCCGCGGGTCTGAATTAGAGGTCCCACTTGCGCTCGATCCACGTTTCAAAGTCTGGAATTGGGGATCCGCTTATTGTTTAGAATGCTTCGCGGGCCGCACGAATACGTCCGGCGGGCCGTAGATTGCTCCTTGTACTAAAGGACACCCGGAGCGTTTTCGATTTTTTTCAGCACCAATATTTTCTGGATTTTTTGAATATAATCCTCTCAAAACAAATGTAAATCCCCATGAAGTGCCAATACCCAAAATTATTTTATGTAGACATGAGACTTGTTCTTTTTGTATAAAAAAAACCTACCTGGATAGTTTGCCGATGATCCCGAAAAACATTAACTCTAACAATTGCTTTATTAAACTCCGGATTTGTACTCTGCACCAACGAGTAGTCAATATGTTCCTGATATTCCAAAGCATCGAAACCCTTAAAGACAAACTCGAAGAAAGTGTTCAAATTCTCCGGACTCGGACTGGTGACAAATATGTTACTGTAGCCGAAAGCTACAGCTGAGGCGACGGCCAAACCAAGTGCTGCTGATTTACCACGTCCACGACTTGCCGTTAACGAAACAGTTGAACGCAACGACTTCTCACTAATCGCCTCAACGAACTTCAGGAGCGCTTTACCTTGATCCAAAGTTCGGCAGCAATTGATTAGGGAACCAACCGGTTGGGTTTCCCGCAAGCTCGTCTTTAATGATGATAATTCCTGGTCGTTCTCACTTTCTTCATCGGATTTCTCCACTGGATTAACGTGCAAGTTGTGCGACGACAGAGGGAGAACGGTGAGTTGATCATCGACAACTAGGCAACGTTTGCACGACGCTAAACTTAAGAGGAAACGTTCATTAAACCGACATACGACATCTTGATGTATATCTGTTCGGAAGCGCTGGTGAACATCCATTGTCATCGTATAAAGCTGTTTCAATGACTTCATGGATCTCAAAAGAAGAACAACCAATCCACCACCTTCAACGGTCTCTATTGTTCTTGCCAATAAGTTGGGTGTGAGTGCTTCAAAGTCTTGCAGAACACACATTCCTCAAAAACGAAAGGAGATATTAAATAATTAATTAAATGCTTCTTCTAAAATATTTTATGTGTTTTAATAACTTACCATAAGTATTACCCAAAATCTTATGAGTCTCTGAATAATAAGTATACCTAATTTTAGTACTAGATACAAACAATTCGAAGGGATCATCCTCATTAACACTCAATTTTCCTGCTTGAATCTTATGCTGCAAATGCTTCATCCTCTTCTTCCTGTTACTGCTGAAACCCAGTTCCTTTTTGTAGCACCACAACACTGAAGGCCGTGCTTTTACCTCGGCCTTTGCCAACATATGATGAAGGATAACAACCTGTAATGAAATATAAAATGTTTTCACTTGTTTGAAGGAATTCAACTAATTAGGATGAAAACTTACTTGATCTCTGCCTTTATCTCCAACAATAACAAACAATGTACGATGTCCCTGTTTGACGCCATTCTCGATGAGTACACGAATGCGATTGTCGATTTTCTTGCGTACCATAATGATTTTTATTTTCACTAGTACCAACTGAATGTACACGATGTAAGTTTAAAAACAAGCGTGGTTTGGGCATACAGCAAAAACGTGTTTTGAATATCGCTTTGTATTTTTAGGTTAAAAACTGTTAAGAAACTGCCAGACTGGTGGGGATTCAAATGATGACAGTTTACAATGGAATAAGCAGGTTTTCTCTTCCACTTTCCATTCCCGAATTTTTTGCAAGAAGAAAAAAGATGAATATACATACACTGTGGTGGTGATCTGTCTATTGAAGGAACTTTTGATTAATGTAAATAAAATTGTTGCCCATATAAGGATCTTATAATTTTATACAATACTTAATAATATCAATAATTCTTACGTAACCTTAGCCTGATTTTTCTACAAACTGTTTAATAAATATTATAAAAATGCAGGATGCGCCTGTTTGGAAACAGGCTTTAGTGCAGATTACCTCTGGTGGAAGTGCAGGTGAGTATAGGTTTTAAAGTTTTTCTTTAATATCCTTAAGAGTTAATGTTATTAATCCACCTGTTTCTATATTCAATTTTAGGATTGGTGGAAGTATGTATAATGCATCCCCTGGACCTAGTTAAGACTAGATTACAGTTACAAGATATTCCAAAAAATCAAATAAAAAAGGATGATCTTAGGTCATATCGTGGAGTTCTGGATTGTTTTTACAAAATGTATAAATTGGAAGGTCCTTTTTCGTTTTGGAAAGGTATAATTCCACCAATATTTGCAGAAACCCCCAAACGAGCTGTAAAGTTCTGTTCCTTTGAGCAGTACAAGAGATTTTTCATGTTTGGTTCACCAACAGCTACTCCATTAGTAAGATATGTTCAATTTTGCTTATATACAAATTGTCACCTTATTGTTGAAGACCTTTGCTATGGCTGGTTTAGCTGCTGGTTTTACCGAAGCAGTCGTTGTCAATCCATTTGAGGTAGTAAAGGTTACATTGCAAGCTAACAAGAATAAAAGTAAGGAAGTACCCAGCACCTGGGTAGTTACAAGGAATATCATTAAACAAGATGGATGGGGGTCGAGAGGTTTATCGAAGGGGCTCACTGCAACTTTGATGCGAAATGGCGTTTTCAACTCATTCTATTTGGGTTTTTATAATTCCGTTAAGGATATATTGCCTCCTACCAATGTATGCCTTTTATTTTTAAGTTTTAAAGTATTCTAGCTCCTGTTTTAGGATCCCATTCAAGATTTTGGAAAGAAAATCTTGTTAGGTTTCATCTCCGGTACAATGGCGTCATGTTTGAACATTCCGTTTGATGTCGCAAAATCACGTATTCAAGGTCCGCAACCTGTCGTTGGCGAAATAAAATATAAAGGCACAATAAATACACTTACTTTGGTGTACATAGAAGAAGGGTACATATTTTATTTCTTGTTTCGATAGTTCGTTTTTAATTGCATCTTTTTAGGTTGGGCGCTTTGTACAAAGGTATCCTACCTAAAATTTTACGTCTGGGTCCAGGAGGTGCCATTATGTTGGTGGTGTATGATTACATGTCTGAATTCCTTACAGAAACATATATAAAGAAATAAATTTGAACTAACAAATGTTCCAACACAATACTCCAACACTTATTATCCATCACTTTTGGATTGGCGATCACCTTTTCCTCTCTCTCTCTCACCCTAGTACATATTACATTTTCACCACTCGCTCATTCTTCGCTAATTTTCACTCATGCCCATGTTAAGTGCTTCCAAGGGATGAATCCCTTTACACAATACGTATTCCCTAGTCTAGGGAATATGTAGATAGGTTCAAAAGACCTCGGGACATTATAGAAAGCAATTTGTTAAGAAGCTTCGTCAGTTTATGCCTCCTTGTATCAGCCCCACTGTGAATTATTCTTCCATTAAGGCAACTTTGACTCTGGACATGAGCTCCGAGTGTTGTAGGACATTATAGAAACTTCACGGGACTGGACAATTTAGCTTATAGAAGGGTTAAAGGAGCTTCCTTGTATCCGTCCCTGTCTAAACTGTTCTCCCACTTCCCAGCCTCTCATTAGCAATACTAATTTTGTTCCGTCTTCTTATATTAGTCCTGCCACCTTTATACAGTTTTTCTTCCTAAAGCAGGTAGCCATAGTAAATTCTCCATTCACTTTAATCCTTGCCCACGCGCTTGGATTCTCGTCAGTTTCATTTTCTTGGAGGGAATACTTGCGGTGTCTCCCACTCATTCACCTAGGTTATAGGAGGCCGGTGAGGGAGCATGCCCCAAGTGACTATCATGAAAGGAGTCATGTCGTGACTTAACTTTACAACATCTTTAATTGATAACTCACCCACTTCCTCGGGGAATAGGAAGTCCTTGTCAAGGAGGGCTTTATAATCATTTGTTACATTTTCATCACAAAAATTCTGTTGCTGACCCCCTATTTCCTCGTTGACAATTAAAATTTGAAAGAAGATGGTGCATTACACATTCTAGTTGATACTTTCATACAGCGGTAGGTTATAGATATGAAAAGTTGGAGAATCGATACTCTGGTTTCCCTTCAAAAGACGAATAAATCTTTCGCATTTTACTAAAGATTTGCGTGGAGGTGAACAACTCAAATGAGTCTGTAACAATTTTTTGAGAGACCCGACAATAGTTTGGCCGTTTTTTCGCACCAAATGCAATTATGCTATTTTTTCATTATTTTGATTGCGTTTCGCTATTTGTTGCGAGTTTTAGACTATATCTATTAGTAGACCTGTTGTTGTTTCGTTGTCGTGAGCCCATGCCCGATATTCTGTCTCGTTTTACATTAAGTTTAGTTTTCTATTTGACTTATTAAGTATGTGTATATGGCCATGGTGCCACTTGGGGTGCAATGTGTTGGTGCCCTTTCATAACTGTTGACATCAGAAACTTTACAATATAATGAATTTAATAATAATTTCATAATAACATTAACAAACTAAATAAAATATACATGCTAAATTACAATGCACCCTCCGCACCTTTCCCACGCACAATTTGCTTCACTATTGTCACACATTCCCCTTCCTCCCCCAGATGTTCCAGATATCCACCCTACTTCGATTTATCACATACTCCATAGATTCAGACCCCATTCAGGCCTTTCTTTCTTGCTCCTCCGTCCCATTTTTGAGATCTTATCATTTTCTTTCGCCACCGCCCTCGTTTCAACATATTCCCAACCAAATCTCTTCACATAAACCCTACTTTCTTAGATATTTAATCAGCTGCCTTCGAGGGGCACAATCCTACTATTGCTGAACTGTGCACTTCTAAAATATATGCTACACAGATCATACGGGAAGTGATATCCATTACACTAATTCAAAGTGAAACCCATTGACCCCCCCCCCCCGCCTTTTGTAGGAGTTTGTCATACAGTGCACGAGATATCCTCCATAAGGCTTAACATTCTCTTCATTTCTCTATGACGTATTGTAAATGTGCACGTATAGGTGTTTATTTATCTTCTTGATTCAGCCATTTCGCTCAGAAACGTGTAAAGCGAAATAGTCATGTGCAAAATCTGCAAAATAGTGTAATAGTTATACTTCATATGTTTTCATTTTTGTCAATATTTTACTAACGTGCGTGAAGGCAGCTCTATTCATTTCCACCAATCCGCCGGCAGCAAAAATAACTCTTCGTTGCGCTCTGCAAATCACATTCTGTACGAAAACCTTACTAAATTTAGGATAATTGTACCATTCAAATCTGTATATTGCATTAGTTGTCTCTGCAGCCTGGAAACGAGTACAGATATTGCACGGCATTTTATAAATATATAATATAATTAATAATTATAAATTGAAATTTCAAAATAAATGTATATTTACCGCTCCAATCACTATTTCTGCAGGAAAACAATACATCGATAATTGAAATGATAGAGTCATCAAATAAAAAATACTAGCAACCATATCAAGAGGAGGCCTTCAATCAAAATATATTTTAATTCAAATATTGATTATGTTAAGTGAAACCTTACTGTTGAAAAAGAACAAATATTTCGATGCAAACAGAGACGGACGTGATAAAATATTGAATAAGAAGAGCAGATGAAAACATCTTCGCATAATTATTTGTGAATCTAAACAATTATGCAATAAGATGAAAACATCAAAGTAGGAGATTGCGATAAACTTACTCCAATAAAAAATTATGATAATCAACACATTGTTTAGCTTCAGCACCAATTTTTTCTGCATGATTTGCCAATCCTTCAAATCGTTTGTTCAATAATCGCAGCTGAGCGTATACAAAAATCGAAAGGCTTAGGAATAAACAATCCACGGCAAGTGTAATAAGCGAATCATATCCAAATTGAATGCATTGCATCGTTGCAAAGAGTGCAAAAGAACCCGGAAACTCTGGATAATCTCCGTCATATGGTAAAGCGCCTAGCAAAATAATAGGTAGTAGAATGATAGCAAAAAATGCGAGATAAACCAAATTTGAGAAAATGTGTGTAAATTTCTTGCAACCTTGTTCTATGTCTTCAATTTCGCATGAGTGCCAAAATTTCTCCAAGTTCTTGGTCAAATATAACAAGTCTTTATCGCGAAATAATGCAATTTGTTTGAATCCCTGCAATAATGATCCATAAAATTTGTTTTAACGTTAGGTTTTTATAAATATTTACCTGAAAATTTGCCGCAAATGTCTTTGCACCCCTTGCCATTACAACAAACGAGTCGGGATTATTAACAACCATCAAGTAACTATAGTATAACTGAACACAGCGGCAAATAGACATTAATCCAAGTAAAATATACGTGAAAATACTTCGTTCGCCGGGAGTAAAACAAAGGTACTTCAGTTTACTTAATAGGAGTTTAACAACGTCTTGCCTTGTTGAGCTCATTATGAATTGTTGAATGTATCTTAGTCTTAATAATATTAGAGTGTGCATTTTCTCTGACCGCGGCTTGTTTATATAACCGCGTTGAAGCAATTT
>WSZQ02065318.1:0-27668 GCA_019419845.2 Weissflogia rhopalogaster
TGACTTAACCCGCACAATAAGTCCGACACGCCGACAATACTCGGCAACAACACACAAATAACACAACACGAGATATGAAGAGAGAATGAATGGTGTAAATAATGCGACTTACTTGTTCGAATGCTGGGTAAAAAGTGGTTTTATTTTAAGTTCTCTTGGTGGACGAAGCACACAAACTACGAGCTTACAAGGGGGTCGGGTAGCCGCCCTAGCGCATGCGCAGCTTAAGCAGCGCTGCCAACATAAAATATATTTTAGGGTGCAAAGACCCCAACACCGCCGGTGGCGCGGATACTTAATCTTTCTAAAATGTCTTCTAAATTTAGGTATTTTAAATATATCTATATAATTTATAGTCTCTTGATAGTAATTTAATAAAACTTACAATAACAATTAGTACTTTATACAAAAGAAATTCTACAAATATATGTGAAATACATCCAGGTGTTCTTCGCTGCCAAAATATGTGTGTAAAAATAGTTAACCTTTCCATAGCTTGACGGAACTGCCTCTAAAACTTTCAAGACCTTTTAAACCGGTTTCAAGAATCCTATAAAATATCATAGAAGCTAATATTTTTCTAGAATTTAAGTTCTTGCAATAAATGTTATTCATTTAACCACTATCAATATCTTTGGTAAACGGACATCTTTTTCAAATATTTTGATGGATAAAATATTCTCGTACCCCTGTCAAATTTGTGGTGGTTTAGTTGCACACCTCTGTCCATTTTATGATGGAGGAACCTACCGGCACCTCCACCAAATATTTTGAAATCCTCCATTTCTGAAACTTTTCACTATATTATAAGAGAAAAACATATTTAAATATGTTAAATCGACTTATTTTCGTGTTAAATTGCGTTTCTGCACATCGAAAGATCGATAGATGCAATGGTTTTGGAATAAAAGTGCAATATCTGAATATTTGGCAATTGTTCGCTAGTATGTACGAGAAAAACAAGTTTTGATATGCTAAAATGACTTATTTTCGTGATTTTTCACGAAAATGAGTCGTTTTAGCATATCTTTTAGCGTTTAATTTCAAACAACAACTTTTACATCATAATGTTTTAGAAAATTAATTGCAATCTCTGGAAATCGTTTTTAAAATGCATAATAATATTCTTAAGTACCTTGCAAAATATAAGTAGGTTTTGAAATAATAGTCCAAAAAATTTTAAAGTATTATAATCTTCCAAAATTTGCTCTTAATCTCAAGGAATGTTACGGATATTTATAAAAATCACCTGTGGCCTCTCCTCTGCATGAATTCTTAAAAATATTTCGTCTCCATATAAATTTCTGATCTTCCCAAAGCTTTATGAAATACATTAAAACCATCAAAGAATCTAAGAACTTTCCATTATATCAATTTTATCAGAAGAAATATTCCCAAAAATACTCAAAATAATTTCTAAACGTAAATTTTTTTAAATCACGTGTCCAAACATTCTATAAAATATCCAGTATCAAAACATTTTAAACATTTCCAAAAACATCTTTGAAATACCCCTGGAAACGTAATCCTTTAAAGATCCTGAAGGAAAGTAACACAAAATATGAAAATGCAAACAATTTATTTGATAAATAATCTCTAAAATCCTCGATTTATTTGCTTTTCCTCTTCCGTTTTTCCTTCCAAGCCCATTCTTGTTATTGTTGTTCCAAGACGAATAATGTCTAAATGAAAATGTTAATTATATTGGTGTTTGAGTGGTGTTCTGCTTCCTGTTTAATGACGCACGGTATCGAAGATTGAAATTTAGTTACGATCGACCTTGCCACTCACAAGCGTCGACCGCAAATTGTTCGAAGGGCAACACTCAACAAACCTTCCACAAACTTGCCGTCTCCCCTGCCGCATTGTTCTGTTCCCACGCACCGCCAACGCTGAAAGATACTCGACTTTCCCAGGGATGCAATCAACGGTTATATACATTAAGAACTTACGTGCCGACGTTGCGGTATGCTGTGGTGTGCTATGCTATGATGATAATGATGGTGCACTCTTCGAATGTTTGTTTTATGCAACTATGGTTACATTTACAGCATGGGTTTAGATGCTTACTATTAATTAAAAACAATGCAGTATGAAACTGGCGGAAAGGGTTTTCATGTTTGTGTTTTATATGAACTGTTCCGGGCGGAAATCAATGTTGTGCTTTGATTGGACACTTTCCAGCATTTTAATCTGAAAAAACGCTCGACAAAGTTCGGGAATGGTTGTAATCAATCAAAACGTGCGCGAATTGTACGAAAATGTTGCGCTTTCTCGACGAACGCGAAACGTTTCATGCGTTTAAAGTGATTGATGACTTTACCTTAATACCTGCGGTTTTACAGTTGTGAAAATTGCAGTCCTTTGTTAGATTCTTAGTGTTTCGTGTTTTTGATGCAATTTTGAGTTTAAACCAGCTTAAAAAACCACCTGAAAAGATTTAAACATGTGTAATAGATCTAAACATGTGTAAAATATTGCCAAATGAACCGCAATCCTAGTGTTCGTCCGGTCCTGTCCATTGTTATTCACTACCCTCGCGTTGAAGTCATAATGCGCGTGCGTGACTTATTGCGTCCCCGCGCATCGCACGCACCATCATGCATCAACGCGGAATCCTGATCCTTTCTTTCTCTTTCGCGTGGCTAACCCACGTTATCAATTAACACCGGCGTGCCTGCTCCAGGTTTGTGAATTGTTTCTTCAAGTCTACAAGTTTGGCTAACGTTTCTTGTTTTCTTCCAGTCTTTGTTTTTACGCATTGTTACACAATAAAGATTTGTCAAAACCCTGCAACTGTCGCTCTTCTTCTGTGCCCCGAACCCCGTTAACGGTTTACTCCGTTACAACATCAACCTTTTCTACATTAAAGTTGAATGAAGTTAATTATGCTCCAAATAGTTTTTTTCTAAATGTATTTCCCTTAAAATGGCGGAAAGTAATGGAGACGCCGATATTTTTATTTGTATATTGGTGTATGAAAAAGACGATTAGAATCGATGACCGTTGGAAACAGCTGGAAATTTTACTGAGGAAAAAATAATTTATGCACTGGGTGCAAAGCCGGTTTTTCTACCTGGCCGCGCTGTTAAATGAGAGAGACTGTCCGTCGCTCTTACGAAGAGACGAACTGTCCAATGCCGGGTGGTTGTGTAAGTGAGAGCGACAGACAGTCTCATTTAATACCGCGGTCAGTTTCTGGAAACATTCAGTCCCCTTTATTGGACACTTCAAACTCCGAAATGTTTGTTTACGATGTGTGATTATGGGATTTATGACTTAAGTTACTTTCGGGGATATTACCTGCTTCCCCCACAGTGACCACCCGGAAAGGGTGACTCACTTAAGTAGGGCACCAGCGTGGCGCGTCTCGTCAACCACTTTAGTCTCGGGACCGTCTTGTTCATAAGATTATCATTGTACAAAAAGATTAAACTAAATATGTGATTCTTTCTTTTTAAAAGATGTTTGGCCTACTCACATTTGTAATCATCGCCTTCCTGATATCGGTGATTTTCTACGTATGTCACAAATTCCACATCTTCATGGCATTAACAGCATGGATCAAATCCACCACCGAAGAGAAAGTGGGCCTAACTAAACTTGTTGGACATTTTAACGCCAATGGTTATCTGGTAAGACAATTCTAACTTACAATTATCCAATTCTGAGTTAAATTTTAAATTATATATCTTGATATTCAAAATTCCTTGGAATCATCTGAAGCTCAAAACTTGTCCTTGATAAAACCTAATAAGAAAACTAATTTTAAGAAGCTTTATCAATTCTGGTGCGTTGCAGGGATGAATATGATTACTATGAGTAGTCAAACTCTATTTATTTTGGTCTTGTTAACCATCAGGGAAATGCATATCAACAGTAGGGATGATAAGGATGTTATTAAACATTTGTCTTGGCAATGTAAATTCCTTTAATATTGAAAGTAGGTTAGGTCATGGAAAATCGTATTTGTTTTAGGTACACTCGGACTCGGATATTTACATAGGTCACAACGGTAGTTTCAAACGCTTCGAGTCCTTCGATAGAGATATTAAAATAGCGACAACCAGCTTCCATGGTGAGTGGTTTGAAAACGAAGAGCCACACATCCCACCGCAACCTCTACGACCTGCTCCGGTACCAATGATAACCTCACCTGGAATCGACAATGTGATCCGGGAGTCTTCTCTAGAGGAAAGGCAGAGCCCACCACCATTTTTGCATACTCCTACTCCTGTTACAAGGTAAATTTGACATCCCTCTTAATTCCTCCTGATCTACTAATCTACTAATATTCTAACCTGAAAAAGATTCTAATCACTCTTAGACATTAAAATTATCCTTCAACATATGTAAGCTCAGGAAGATTCCAACCTTAAAACATCCTAACCTTCAACATAGCAAGTACATAGTCGTAACCTAATCTTGTCTATGTTAACCTATAACTTGTGTATTTGCTCGTCTGAAGCTATAATGAGCAGCCGACGGAAACGTCGATAAAGCCGCTACCGCGACCGGTATCGTCAATCAACGTGAACGCCATGCAGGCGTCAAACGCGCAATTCATCCAACCGCCCCCGGCGACGCCGCAGAGCAAAGCCCCCACGACGCATCCACAATACGAGCTGACAATAACTACTCTCGGAGGCGGCAGCGGCGGCGGTGGCGTCGTTTGTAGTAGTAGCATCAGTAGTAGTCAACCCAGTAGTGGTATTTGTACGGATGTAAGTAAAGTTGGAGGCGAGGACATGTGCAAAATTCCTGCACATCCTACTTCGAATGTTGTGGGCGGCACAACGTCAACGGCCGGAGGGGGTCTTGGTGGAGAATACAGTGAGGTCCTGCCTGGAGCTGTCCTGAAACGCGCCATCTCGTGCGAGAGTGTTTGCTCGGATACCTCAGTTGCGCTCGGCGATCTCGAGGAGAGTAATATCACTGGTTATCTCTGCATAGGCCTCGAGTACGATAGGTAAATATAGTCAATTTTATGGGTGGTTTTACAGTTTTATTGGGAGGGACGTTTCCACGAACGTGAAAGTATAAAACTTTTTAGTTTCATTAAAAGGGAGTTGATGAAATTTTGTAATGACCACATGCAAATGAAATAGGGAACTGAAGGGAGAAGAGTAGAACGATATTGTTCAGGAAAAAGTTAGAAACATGACAGTGTACTGTCGTGTATTTAAAAAAACAGGTAGACAGGTGTTTTCCAGGGTGTAGAGGTACTCACAGCATTCTGGTGGGTCTGGTAAGGAAATTTGAACGGGTAGGATGTTCTCCTTAGAATGTTGAAGAATTCTTAGTGCAATATTATCTAAAGAAGTTTCGAAAGAAGAAGGTCTACAGGGTACCCATCGTATCCCTGCAGGTCTGGTGAGGAAGTTTGACTTGGTAGGATGGAGGAATTCTCCTTAGAGTGTTGAAGAATCCTTAGTGCAAGATCACCTAAAGAATTAACCCATGAAAACGTTCTAAATTTATTAAGGAAGTTCTCTTTTATTTCCTACTTCTACAACTATAGTGTACCCTCAGTCAACAACCCGGTATCAGGCAAAATTTCAACATCTTACCATAATTAATTTATACGTCCAAATGCCCCAAAAAAGTGATAATGGAGAAATGATAGCCAACGTACTCGAAGCCAAAGATCTTGTCAACCCCAACTTCGCCATCAACGGCCATGTCGGTAATGCCGAAGAACAAATGGACACCTACGTCAAGATCTTCCTGCTGCCCAACAAGGACGTGAACGTACAGACTAAGATCTACAGGAAGTCAAACTCGCCAAGTTATCAGGAGCGCGTTATTTTCACACTGCACCCACGCGACCAAATGAAAACGGCTCTGCTGTTCCACATCTACGTGACAGACATGCAATCGCACACGCTCATCGGCGAAGGGGAATTCAACCTCGCCGATGTCAGCCTCCGGCAGCCGGTTACCACTTGGGTGACGTTGACCGACAATGGTCAGGTACAATTAGCATAATACATTTTCATTGGTCTAACAATGCCGATTTAATGTTTTGGGGTTATTGTGCAGCCGGGGACCGAGTTTGGCGAGCTGATGTTTTCGCTCAGTTACCTGCCGACAGCGGAACGCCTCACTGTCGTTGTTGTCAAGGGTAGGAAGCTGAAGTTCCAAAGCGACAAAGACCAAGGGGAGCCTTTTGTTAAGGTACAAAGATGTGTTTATTCATAGTCTAAGTCTGTTCATCTGAACATAATAATCTAACAATAGTTGGTAGATATGCTGATGGATGAAATGTTTACAGGCATATCTTTTGCAACATGGTAAGAAAATTCACAAAAAAAAGACTTCGGCGAAGAAACCGGAAAGGAGTCCTATATTTAATGAGTCAATGATGTTTAATATTCCAGCACATATGTTACAGGTAAGTTTTTTAAATCTGATATCTATGAGTTACATCTAGGTAACCTATAACTGAGAAGTCTAACTGGGAAGTCAGGAAGTCGGAATAATACCTGACTTCCTCGAAAGTTGTCTTAACCTATCAAAAGTATATATACACAAGCCTCTTTTGGCATAACCCCTGTTTGACATAAATAAAGTTACACAAGATTAAGGCACTTGCACATGTCAAGAAATCTGTCTAACCTTAAACGTCGGCATATGTGTGGTACCATCAACATCCATTTCAAACTTCGGAAGTTCTTCTATCAAACAAAACCTATGAATGGCTACTTAAACTCTTCTCCATTTGAAAAATATGTTTCCAGAACATTAATATCCAGTCTATGATTCTAAATTGATATCTGAGGTTCTATCTGGTACCAAATCATTTAATGGGTAAACTCAACCCATTCAAACTTCCAGAACCGTTCTACATGCAAAACAAACAGTAGGAATAAAAAGAAATTACTAGAGAACTATCAAAATTCTTCTCCTCATGAATAATCTATTTGGTTTGAATTTCGCCTTATCTATTTTTCTCATTTATGTCCTCTTTCATTTCCTGCTTCACTTTTCTGAAGAACTTGTGTACAACAGTTTTTCTAGTGTTTTGCATTACTCCAAGAACACAATAGCAATGTTTGCCCATTGTTATAGACAATCCAGATCCGTCTAACGGTTGCCGAACAGCATCCGGAGGCGGCGCGAACACACTCCATCGGACACGTGATCGTTGGCGCGCAGGCAACCGGTAGGTCATTGACCCACTGGAACCAAATGCTGCAGGCGCTGCGGCGCCCCGTCGCCATGTGGCATCCGCTGCGGAAATAAATTCCACTGCAGCAGGAACAGCAACAACATGCAATGCAGCAAATATGCAGCATGAGAACCGCACAATGCGCGCGACATTCGCGTATTGTTCCGCATTCAAATAACCTACCACAATAACCACCACTCTGTCTATCTCTCACCCTCCTCGAAACGTTAACAGAACATAACCCCTCACTCTTCACATTCTCGAAACCTGAAACATTAACCTAACCTTTAAAAACACACTTTCTATACACACTCGCGACGTAGTTGAACTATTTTCTAACCGATTTATACATGTGTTAGTTTAGTGACTACACAACAGGGTGATAACCTTAAAAACCTTAAATAACCTTGAAAACCTTAAATAACCTTAAAACTGAATAGATTTTGTATTGAACCATCAAATACTAACCTTTTCAAATCTTAAAAAAAAGTGGTTTTCGAGTTGAACATAATCACCCTGCAAGAGAAAACGTTGCCAAAGTAAGAAAAAAAAACTTTCTTAATCTAAAAAAGTGTGTTTTGCTTCCATGATTGTGATAAATGGCCTTTAATCCAACCCGAAGAAAATTATTCATTATAATAACGTTGTAAAAGTTGAACGCAAAACAAAATGTTAAACAAAATGATTCTGATCATCAAAAATTCTTACATTTCAAAAGAGAAAAAAATCTTAATCGAAAATCTGTTTCTATTTGTTGTTGAATGTTAAATGTTAAACACAAAGTTTACTATCCGAAAACAAATCTATGACTCACTTTGAAACATTTATGGACAATAATTCGAATGTAATATACTTAAACACAATACACATCTTGCAAAACTCAACTTTCTTGGAATGGAAGTGTTTCAATGTTTTAAGCAGATTGTTTCAAGCAAATATTCTAACATCTCACACGATTATAAAAAGAAGTACAAAATTAGGGGATATTTGTTTGTCTAATCGGTGAAAAAAAAACAAGAATAAATGTAGATTTATGTTGTTGACGACAATCTGCTAGAATATTTGTTATGTACCTGTTAGAATGGAGAATAAATTAATATTTATGTATGCGTTTAGCCCAGTTATCACCTCTGACAGGAAATGTTTGTGAATTATAAAGGGAACAATGTGCATAATCATTCAACAAAAATAAATATACTGATATCAACATGTTAACCCAGTTGTGTTTATTTATACTTTGTTTTTGAAGTCATTACTTCTTTACGGAGGGCAAATTGCTTCTCCGAGTAACGGTCATGACGGAGACTGGTTTCAAGCGACTGTAATTCGCTATAAACATCTGCGTGCGCGCTCGACTTCCTTATTTTGAGGCACATATTAAAATATATTTGAAGTATCTTAAATATTAAGTTATCAACATGAACAAGTGGTAACATATTCTTCAACGCTTCTATTTTAATTTGACACGAATATTATCCGCATCCGTTCATGATATATCAGTCATTTATGGCGTTTTAATAGACATAATATAGCCAAACAAATGAAATTTTATATCATATCATTTATTTAATATATTACATACATGAATAACAGTCAAATTCCAATAGCGGACACATTACAAAGTCATTCTCAAACTTCCATCAAGTTCCATCAGTTTTGCATGTTTCGTTCATAATTTTTAAAAATTTGCTATAGTTTTGTGTATCACAGAAATTTGACTTAAGGAATAACTTATAGTAACTCAAATTTACACGTTTAAAACAAAAATATCAACGATTATCATACGAATGCATAGAAAAATACAGATTGAAAAATGTATCAAACCAGAACGCTACTACCATTCCACGAAAAAAAAGAACATCTACCAATTGAATTCCTAACTACAAAAGTGTCTTAAACCATTAGACTAGTACGCAACCGGATTGTAGATAAATTCGCCACGTCCACCGAAATCCTGCAGTCATAATCAGACGAAAGTAGGTAACTACATTAGTATCACCACAAATATCATCCCCCCTTCTCAGAAAATGTGTCAGTACAATTATGCTACGACGAGCGGTTCGTCGTCGGAGAAACCACGTATCTGCGGCGTATCATCCTCGTCGAGGATGTTATCGTCAAAGGTCGCAGCTTCAGAACGCGTATCATAGTGCGAGTTGGCAAAGCGCGTAAAACTGTGCTGAAGACGGCGGTATTTGACAACTAAGAAGCCGAATGCTGCGATTAGGACGCCAATCAATAGACAGACGGGGATGACGATCGATAGCGAACTGCCCCCTGTTTGTGGCTCCGCCGTTGCTAAATTCAGAGCAGTGTGAGTTTCTGAAAGCATCGATGAATATCCGGCGGAAGTCCGAAGACGCACACCAAATGTATACATGTCAGCAGTGCGATTGGTGAAGATGAAAGGAGGCTCCTTGACTGTGTACTTGCTGCAAGTTGTCGCGTTGAGTTCTTCGCCCTCGGAGACGAGAATTTCGTATTGATAGTCGCCAAGGCCTTCGGGTATGCTGCGTTCCGTCCAAAAGACTGCAATAGTGCCATTCATTTCCTGAACGGCGAAAATGGAATGCGGTGGCATTATAGGTGGCGCTGTATAGACGACCGGTGATGAGAAGGTCGAATCCGGGATGTCTGTGCGGATGCGGATTTCGTAGATAGCGCCGTAGGAGACATTAAACACTTTGCTCATCTCCACTCCGGTGGCGTTTACAATGGTTACTACTGTTTTCCTTTGGCGGATTTTGTCATCAATTTCAAGCTGAAAAAATACGATTAGATAATTCTTCAAATTATCAAAGAAACAATAACTTACAATATAACCAAGTTGACTTCTCGGAACAATAGGATCCGAACAAGATGGCGCCCATTGCACCTGCATCTTGAGCGGACTTTTTGGAATCATTTGTACAGAGACTTTCTTTGGTGCAGCTTTGTTGCTGATCTTCGTAAAGACCGAGTAAGGACTCTTCAAGATCGGGCCAGTGCCAAACGGCGAAATAATACCCACCGAGAACATATAGTTTTCACAAGCGTCCAAACCAGTCACTATCGTCGTCAAATTCGTCGTATTCATACGTGGGCCTTCAAGCAACTCCTCGGCGGTAAGCCCATAATAGACACCATACTGCCACGCCGCCTTCCTGCCATCTTTCACGCGATCCCAAGTTATCTTGACTGCATTACCCAAATCTTTCTGAAGGGCAATCGTGCGAATCGGCACCGGTGGCAGTTGGTCGCCAAGCGTGGAAGCAAATGTCTCCTTTGAAGGTCCCGTATACCTACCCTTAAAAGGAGCTACTTTGAAAGTGATCCGCACACCCGGCGGAAGATTATCAATTGTAATGTTTGTGGTCGTTATTATATGATTCGCTTGTTTCGGATACGGATAGCGAATGCTGACCAATACGAGGTAACCATCTGCTTGGGTAGGGTACGTCCAGGAGAGACTGACACTGTTTGTAGTTATCTTGGAAGTAGTCAGAGATTGAATTAGAGGCAGATCATGGTATTTCAACGTTTTTACTTCGGATTGGGCGCTGTTTGCCACACTGTTATGTGCGACAACCTGTTAGAAAACAAAATATATTAGCGAATTTCTATGAAATTTTTTTCAAGACTTTATAAACATTTTGTTTGAAACTTTGTTTCGCAGAATGAATTTTTTACTAACATAAAATGTATAAGTAACATTCGGTTCAAAGTCAGCGTCCAAAAAGTAAGAAGTACTATTGTCAGCTAAGCGCATCTTTGGGGCGGGATTCGGTGGTGACCAAAATATCTCATAGTATTGAATCTCTCCTTTCGAATGCAGAGGCGCGTTCCAGGAGAGAAGCACTCCCGAACTGTTCGTCTGCTGGACGGTGAGGTTGTAAGGCGAGTCGGGGACACCCTCGGCGGTACGAACCTAGAATTAAAGAGGTCATTATTTCAGAGTTTCTAAATATACGGATATTTTGGGTTATCGATATTTATCAATGCATCTATGGCATACATTTAGAATTAATAATGTAATTAAGCAACTTACTTGGAAATATTTTGCCGGTGGTGAAATCGTATCGTTATCACCATCCACGCGTACGTAGATAGTCATATTATACTCATGATTCGCCTCGAGGCCCTCAAACTTATATTCCATATCACTGATCCAAGTCATATTCTTCCATTCGCGCTGTGGCCCGTCTATGCTGGCAATCGACGGCAAGAACTCCAACTTGTGCTTGTCGGGCAATGAAATCCACCAATACAACAAGGCACTGGTCGTGTTCACCGTGCGAGTATCAACACCCATCTGCAAGACCTGATACACGCGTTTAAAGGGCGTCGACGTAGAGTTGCAGAGTGTATCTAACTCGTCCGTGCCGTCGGCACAGTCAGCTTTATTGTCGCAACGCGCAGCCAACGGGAAGCAGCGATTCAGATCACAGGGGAAGTAACCCAATGAGCAGCTGGGCGTAGCCATGCCTGGGGATTGATGCGGAGCGCAATACTGCTCGTCGGTGCCATCGGGGCAGTCGCGTTTGCCATTGCACACATCCGACAGCGGTACGCAGTTACCATCAATACGACAGCGGAACTGATCCCGACTATTACACTTGGGGAATTTGTCGCAATTGTGCTCATCCTCGCCGTTGATACAATCTAGCGTTTCATCACACACCCAGGCCATCGAGATGCACTCGCCGGTACCGCACTCAAACTGATTGTTCCCACACGTTTGGAAGCCACGGCCAGCATCGGGGGGCGTTGGTGTTGTCGCCGGATAATTGCAGCCAAACTCATCACTGCCATCCTCACAGTCGTTCGCTCTATCACACTTCCACCAAATCGGAATGCATTTCTTGTTGGAGCATGTAAACATCCATTCTTGGCATGCGGAGCCATTCTGTAAAGAAATTTTATTGATTTGGGTATCCACATTGCGTGTATCAAATTTACTTACGGTAGGTGAAAATGGATTAATATAAGGAGGAGGACGTGTAGAAATTGAAGTGCAGTTAACTTCATCAGCTCCATTGTGACAATCACTATCGCCATCGCACACCCAAGACTTGTAGATACATTCCCCAACCTGCCCAGGTCCACTACAAGGAAACTGCGAATCCGTGCACGTATGATTTGCATTACATCCCAATTCATCAGAACCATCACGACAATCACGCTCACCATCACACTTCCATTGCAACGAAATGCATTTAGTCTCCCCTGAAGTGCACTTAAACTCATCCTCCTTGCACAAATCCGGCGGATTCTTCTCGCAGTTCATCTCATCCGAATTATCGCGACAGTCATTCTCGTTATCGCACTTCCATCGCATCGAAATACATCTACCATTCGCGCACGTAAACTGATTTTCGCTGCAATTATGCTTGCCACACTTGGCTTCATCGGACCCATCTAAGCAATCGGTCTCAAAGTCACACTTCCAATGACTCGGAATACACTTGCCATCACCACAAACGAAATAGTAGGCAGGGCATGCAGGTGTCGCACATTTTTCCTCATCAGAACCATCTTCGCAATGCTTCTGCCCATCGCATAGCATTGATTTCGGAATGCAATTGCCATTTTTGCATGCGAATTGGTCCTGTCTGCAGGTGCCATTGACTTGAGGACACCCAAGATGTTCGTCCAAAGGCTGTCCACCCGGACAGACACATTTGCCATCCTTCATCTCGGTGCCATCAGGACAGAGACATACGTAGAATGGTGGTTTTGGGGAACCCACACAAATGCTCAACTTGTCACACGGTGAAACTGCATCCGAGCAATTGTTACTACCCTGCTGGACACCATGCGCTATAATCTTAACGTCCATCAGGCCACTTACATTCGCCACTACAGTACGCACAGCACCACCAAAGTCCTTATTACTCGTGAAAATCCCATCCACACGCCAATCGTCCCAGTAGATCTCGTCCTTAAAGACAGCCACCGAGAATGGATGAGAAACATACTCATGATCCAAGTTCACCTTCTTGAAGTCGTCTCCATCCAAAGTGGTACTACCGACGTAATCTTTACGGGCATCAACCCAGTACACCCTCTCAGCAATATAATCAACAGTCACACCATTCGGCCACTCCACCAATTTCTTATCAGCAATGATTTTAATATAAGTTCCATCCAAATTCGACCGCCTCACGGTGGGATTATTACTCGCCCAGTCGGTCCAATATAAATAGCCCTTTGTCGGATGTACAGCTATCGCCCTTGGTCGAATCAAGTCCTTATTACTGACAATAGTCCTCCGCAAGCGGCCTGCATGATCTGCATCAATGCGTACCAGTTCAATAACGGCCCGAAGAGCATCCACGAAATATAGATTCTTCGAGACCCAATCAAGGGCCATTCCTTCAACCGAGGATAAATTAGTCGAAACCAAGGTCTCGATTGGCGTTCCCTTCTTGTCGCAAAAGCGTGCAATCGTATCAGTTATAATATCGGCCCAGTAGACACAGTCGTTGCTCTGATCAAAGTCAATCGCAACCACATTCTTCAAGTTTGGAATATCCAGATTGGTTTGATTCAGAGTCAAGAGGTCTACTTGGACAATCTTCTCCCGCTTGGCATACAGTAACATGTTATTGACATGCTTAGTGGGGCAGGGAATAATATCAGGTTGATATTGCTTCGCGTAACCATCAATGCACACATCTCCGCTAATCTTACGATAGCCCTTGGTACGATTATAAACCTCACCTGGCTGGCATGTGGCAGGGACGACATAAGGATCCTCGACAATACTACTATTCTTGACACACTGCCACTGTTTACCTTCGGTACGCACAAACGCAAAGTCGCACTCATAGTCAATCTGCTCACACTCGCAAATCTGCTCAGTAATCGGCTGTTTAAAGTCCTCGCCCACCAGACAGTGGGCCTTCTGAAGACGCTTTTTATACTGCTTCTGCTTACCCAACACACAAGGGACGTACTTGTTGTGCTCGTCTTTTTGCAAAGGCGACCATTGTTTAAAGTCATCTTCGGTGCAATTCTGAGTAAAGACCTTCCTCAAATCAACCTTAACCACCATCCACTGATGTTTATTGGGCAGAGATCCAAACATGGTAAACACGGACGTCTTTTCCTCAGGTTCCGTCATAAGACCATAGATTCGCATCTCAGTATCGTGGAACGGCGTCTCGAACCAATCTTCACCCTCGTTTGTCGAATACAAAATCTCGCGGATTTTCCCAAGGGTAAGATCTCCTCGAGCTGCCACCATAACCCCACCGTGGTCACCGATATTAAAGAAGTAAAAGTCGCGCATTACATGCCGCCATGTTATGCCTGCGTCTGCAGAGACATAAATGCCGAAATGTCCACGTAAAGAATGACCAAGGACACCCGTGGCGATGATGATACCCGGAGCAGACTTACTACTCACTATACTCGAGGGACGTGCGTCTGGATGTAGTTGATTCAATTTCTGACTGATATGCAACGAACAATTCGTTTCCTTGGAACAAGATGTCGGCTGACCCTCCATATCCATCGCTGGTGCTGCGAGTGGTCTCCAAGAACCGCCATGATCGAAGGTGATCCTCGACGCAATGTTACTCGGAACAATGTTGGTATCGTTTGGCTTTTGAATCACCTGAGATGCAATATAGATACCAGCAATACCTTCAACCCTGTAAACATCGGCGAAAGATTCATCCGCTTGCATATTCAACCAAGAGTTCTTCCATGTGACGTTGGGGAAGTGGGCCATGACGTTCGCCAGCGACAAAGTGAAGTGTACCCGTTCATCGCGACCTGCCAAATTCTCAGATACGTACAGATTCGACATGCTGCTGGTGTGACTGACGGCGATAAACGCCCGCTGGGCAGTCTCATCAACATCGACCACCAAATAATCCATTATCAACAGATTCGTATCGAACATGCACTTCAATTTCTTGCCAAATTTGTACGAAACGTAAACATCATACGAATGCTAAATATAGAACAATTAAGTAAACACAAATTGAATTATTCTGGTGGGCTATTAACTTACGCGTTTGTTTTTCATCGCCGTGAAAATATAATCGTTTTTCATTGTAACTTTCTCGACCTCAAGGGCATACATGTTGAACTTTTGTTGTTTGTTCCAATAAAACACCGTTGACAAGTTTGATGGTAGGGTTCTTTCAAATACTAAGCGCTGCTGTGCCGATTTGTCTTCGATCCAGAAATACGACTTAACATATTCATCAACAAGACGCCAGTTTTGTCCAAAATCTTCAGTTATCCAAAGCTAGAAATAAATTCAATCATTTTTCGATATTTATTGATAGAGATATTAGGATATTTAATAATAGTAAATATCATTATTTAAGAGTGTGATAAGTATCGATACTTTCTGTTGTCGAAATTTGAAAGTAATTGTTTATAACCTTTCAAGTTTTGATGTTTTACATTTGAAGATGTCCGAGTTGACCATTGATACAGATAACAAAACACGAGATACTTTGTACATCGCTCTTAGAGATCATAGTATCAGGAGTGTGAGTGTGCATACATACTTTCTTGGAATGTTAAAATTTAATAAAACTTAATTGGAAATGAACATCAGTAAAAGGCCTAGAGGTCGGAAGGAGCAAAATAAGTTTTACAAAGATAGACTAAATACTTACAGAACGTTTGATATCCACCGAATCGAAAATCACAAACGTTTTCGGCTGATATTTGTGAAACAAAACTTCACTAGGCGTGAAATTCAAATTAATTTTCGACAAATTCCGTCCCGTGTCTACCGTCACAAAAATCACCTTATTCACAGAGTCACTAAACACAATCTGAAACAGTCAATCAATGTATCAACAATTAAATGACTTTAATTTAGATTTAAAGGAACTTACATTAGAGTCGTATTCAGGATGAACCGTAAATTTCTCCGTAATCGCAATCGATCCGTTGTCCAATTTAAAATCCTGCGTCTTGTCCACATACGTGTCGCCATAGTCGTAGGAGATGTACACTCCCGAGGGAGTCGCCACCAAGGTCCCCGGTGGGTCTTTCGCCAGACAGATGACTGCCTTCGACTTGCACCAATGCACCTTCATTTGTTTGTGGGTGTCGTTAAGGTGATTTATCTGTAAACAATGAGAATACAGTGACATATAGTGTCAAATGGGCCACAATGGATGAAATAGAAACGACAGCACCGAGTAAAAAGAGCACGCGTATTCAGGAAAACGCAAACGAAACCTACATCATAATTCCACCCGATGGTGGCTGGGGCTGGTTGGTGGTATTGGGCGCGTTCATCTCCTACTTCATCGCTGACGGTTTACAGTACAGTTACGGGGTGTTTCTAGTTGTAGGTAAACCGTCACCAACAAAGCAGCTCTTAAGAAATTGTTACGTTTCAGGATATGGCAGCAACGCTTGATTGTAGTACCAGTCAGGTTGCCATGGCTGGTGCAATATCCACTTGCACGTTCTGTGTAACAGGTACCACACTTTTCCACTCTATTACAATCATTACTAGCCTAGTAACTTGCGTCTCTCCGTGCCAAGTTGTGAATATAGTTCTTGGGCGAGGGAAAAGGAAGGGGAAAAGGGGTAGTGTGAAGTGTGGAGGGTGGACCAATAACTTTTGGATCCTTTAGGTCCCTTTTCCGCAGCTTTGGTCAACCGCTACGGGTATAGGATAATTTCGATCGTCGGAGCCATTATGGCTGCATTGGCATGTGCCTTAACTTCCTTCAGTCACAACATCTACTTTGTGATTGGTTACCATGGTGTGATTGGTGGTATGGGCTTTGGTATGATTTATATTACAGCCTTGATTGCTGTTGGTTTTTACTTTGAAAGATGGCGTGGTTTAGCTACAGGGATATCAGTTTGTGGTTCAGGTAATTGTATGATCCATGTTTCAACACATATACCACACGTGAGCATATACCATATATGAACATGTACCATATGTGAACCCGTATATATTCACAGGAATTTTGCAAAGTAAACAGTCATATTAATAAAATGTTTAAATATTCAAGGTATGGGAGGTATTGTACTACCACCATTAATAACTTTAACAATGCGAGGAATCGGTTGGCGGCACACCTTCCAGATCCTCGGTGGATGCAGCCTCTTAATCATCCTTTGTGGGTATATCTTCCGTCCTCTAAAACCAACCCGCATCATCCTGGTCCATCCTCGATCCAGCCGAAGCGAAGAATCCACCCGAAGTAAGAAAACCTCGCACGTCAGCTTCTACGAGCGTTATCAGAACCGCAACTTCAACACTCTCATCGACAGCGTGCACAATCAATCCTCCGAAGCAATCTTCACGACCACCTACACAACCGTCGAAAGTCCCAATAATAGCGGACTTCGGTCGACGCGTTCAGAAAGCCTCTACTCGCGTGCCACCAAAGCGTCCAGACGACGCTGTTGTTGCTGCTGGTGTGCCGGTCGCGATGTCCACATCTGGCGCTCCCGACCCATCTACCGCGACGACATCTTCTTCACCGGCTCCCTAGCAACCGTCCCCGAATACCGAAGCACGCAGCAAATGATCGAGTCTCGACCTTATCTCAACTATCAGCTGTCGGTGACACGCATGCCAACACATCCCGGTGGTCGAGCGCCCTTGTGCGGTAGATGTTGTCCAACGGCAGTTAAACGTACCCTGGCGACAATGCTTGACTTTCGTATGATGCGCTCCTGCAAATTCCTCATGCTAATCCTCAACGCCATCTTCGTCTCTATGGGTGTGTACATCCCCTACATGTATATCAAAGATCAAGCAATGCAGCACGGCAGCGCCGAGGACGCAAGCTCTTGGTTGATCTCAACAATAGGGATCACCAACACGTTGGGGAGAATCGTTTGCGGGTTATTATCCGGCTCGCGACGTATTAATTCCATCGCAATGTGCTATATTTTTCTACTTATTGGTGGCATTGCAACAATGGCGTCTACATTTTCCTATGTCCTTTGGGTACAGTTTGTTTACTGTGGTGTTTTTGGACTATCATTATGTAAGTAAATATCTCTATAATTCTGTTTCTAAACTTTTGTTTTTGCTTTTTTATAATTTCTTTTAATGTATTTTTATTGATCCATTATATGGATGTTCAGATATTTTAATGATATTCGGTCGTGCATTCAAAATATATTTATTATTTTTTAGTCATGTTGACAATGGTCTGTTCACAAAGTCATTATTTACACCGCTTATTAATACCTAGCACACGAACACCATGTTTCATATTTTATAGGCCGCAAAAAAAAGCAAATGTATGAAAATATTAACTGAAATTCTTGTTTTCTGTAGTGAATAAAGCGATTATATTAGAAACATGTACGAGCATGTTGCTGAACCAAAATTAATGGTAATTCGTTTCAAATTACTGGATTTACTCGACTTCTACACATTTTATTATGTACTTTACAACACGTTACTTTGATTTTTAGTTGTAATTTCCAGGAATACGTGACTATTGATTAGTCTAAATCAGCGTTTCCCAACATATGACGTAATTTGACTTTGACAAGGCTCCTCGGGATGGGGAGGTTCTCTATTGGAATATATCTATTCGGCCCGGCTGAGGGGGAACTGGACTGCTCACAGGTTTTCAGCATAATACAGCAGCTCAGGTTCCTGTACTGATACTGATGCGCTAGCTTCCCAAACTTTGTATAGGTGCGTCTCAGTTTTTAATTCACTTTTTGTGATCCCTTGTGACGACAATGCGAATTTTTAGTCACCTACTCATAAATTTTGACTAATGTCAATGCAAAATATTTACGTACTATTAATGCTTCTTACGTTGATATTACTATAATATTTATTACAATTAAAATTACTATCACTTATGTCCCAAAATTAAATTGGCAACATATATTCAATAAATTATTGTTTGATGTATACAATTGAAAAAGTTTTAATGTTTCATAAAAATATCAGTCAATACATGCCGATAAAACTATAAACAACATATCCATAGTCCATGGTATGGTTGATGGCTTCTGCCCACGAGGTCCCGGGTTCGATTCTCGATGGGGATGCATGCATAGTAAAGTGAATTCTTCTTATCAATAGTATTAGCCTCTAATATGACTAATTACATTGAATTACATTGAATTACTAATTACAAGAATTGAATAAAGCTAATGACCATAGCAGTCGATGCTCGGTAAATCAACAAAAAAACATATCCATAGACGGTATCAACACCTACAAAAATACTATACAAAACCCACGTTCAAATTTACATTTTCGCGTGCAAACATTTTATTCGCCGTTATCAGCAGGCACATACGTATTCAGACTTGTCCCTGGGACAAGTTTTGCTACGTAGAAAACGCATGCAATGCAAAACTGCACTCAATTGTGCTACATAAAGAGCAAATTCATCAACTCCACCGACGTAATGTGTTGCAGCCATCAGCCATTTCATTATTTACATAACGAATCACACCATAATTCCCCAGCAAACTGCATCAAATGTGTAGTTTACTTATCTTATTTTTTTGAAGTCTCATTTATATCAGTTACTTGTATGTGCCGAACGTTGACCACAAACTACGACGGAAGCGATTAAACAAAGCTTTAAGCAAGGTTTGCATAAATTAGATAACCAAAAAACTATTTTCTAAACACGTTTATTTTTAACGAGAGGTTTCACCTTGGCCAACATTACAACTTTAAATGTTGCGAAAATATGAATGCATCAAATAATTGCACAAAAAAAAAACAATAAATAAGCGTATCCATCCTGGAAAATTACCATAGAACAAATAAAAACTAGAATTTTGCGATTAAACAGTAAATCCCCTAAGGAAAACCACAAAACTGTTATTCATCAATTTGTTTTTGTTCGTCATGATGAAATCAACTTCTTAGAACTATAAACAAACCGCATTAATGTGTTATAATCTTCAAAATTTCTTCATTATCTTCTTCTAAATGTCTTAGAAGAGGTTCCCAAACTGTGGGGCATCAACTAATTTCGGTAGACGCGAGAATATGCGGGGGGGAACATTACTGGGTACACGGTGATATTGCATCATCACAATAACTGCCAGACCCCAAAAAATACATAAAACATACATGGGAGCGGTGAAAAATGCATTAAAACAGGGGAGGCGCAGCTATAGAACGTTGGAAAACCACAGTCTAACAACAGTTAGAACAAAAAGCAAAGTGAGCAGATCTCAAAACAAAATCTTATACTTTTCAAGAAACTTTCCGACACGAGTTTTTGTTCGCCATTTGTAAAAGTTTATATATATACTTTCTTTGTTATTCTATTCTTATCGTTTTATTCATATTTCAGCCGCAATATCAGCACTGCGAACCCTGATAATCGTCCAGATGGTCGGCCTTGAGAACCTGACAAATGCCATCGGAATTATCCTCCTCTTCCAAGGTGTTGCGTCCTTCTTAGGACTAGCCATCGGCGGCTTACTGTGGGACATGCTTCGGGACTACAAGTACTCGTTCTTCTTTTGCGGTATATGCCTGTGTGTCTCTGCAATCTTCCTGCTTGTCCTGCACGTGCAGGAGCGTCGCGAGAGTAGACTTAATCAGGATGTACCCGTTAATCCCACTACTAACACGCGTTAACATTCTTCGTCAGATTTCATAGTTTTAGGAGACCCAACAGGCTTCATTTAACACCCTTGATCAAATCTATAAGCCAGAATCAAACCTAAGATCTAACCTAAGACTCATGGATCAGATTAAACACTCTAAATCAAACCTGAAAGTCTACATCATACCAAAAACCTTTGATCAGATCAGACCTGAAAGTTTAGATCATACCAGAAACTTTTGGTCAGATCAACTATATAACCTAAGCGCTTGTTTTCCCACAAGGTTTTAAAACTAAACGTTGTTTTCGAACAAACTGGCCTCGCGCCAGCGACACACGCGTGATGAATCAATATCCTCGAATCTACGCGTCACAACAAAACGGTATTCTATTCGCAGCGAGTACCGCGAAGACCATGTTCGAAGAAATCGTGCTAATTGCACAACATTAATCCCACCTCCATCTTATAAACCTCCCAACTCTGATCTCAACCTGAATCTGAATTTAATTTGATTATAAACAGAAAACATAAAAATAAATACCTTTGTTATCACCACCGGTTCGTCCTTCACAAGCTCAGGATCTACATTCCTTCTACGCCGTGCCGCATCAACAACACCCTCCGTCGGCGGAGCATCTCTCCAGGGATCGTCCGCGTTGAAGGTGAACGTTCGCGGATCACCGAGAACGCTCACATAGTTTAGAAACACGAACAAAAGCACAACGCACAGCCGTCGATCCATCCTGATCGATTGACACCGAATCGCACACAGCTGATGACTGGCCGGTTTTCTACGTTTTTCAAGCGCGCTGCGGCTGTCGTTTTCTCCCACCACTAACTTACCATCTCCAGCGCAAGCGCACTATCGTCCTAGGAAAATTTAAGGCGAGCTCAACATATTACGCACTTTTGAAACGATCTAAAAACGTAGTTATCATTCATAAAAATGCATTCTCTTCAAAATTAAAAACTAAAATATTGAAATTTTACTATCATATTTTCTAAATTTTTAATAAAAAATGCAAAACAGATGAAATGATACGTGTGAAGCACGCTTTACATTTTCGATCAAGGTCACATGGTTAAAGTGGTTGTTTTAATTCCTTGTTTCAAATGCATGAATTGTTTTATCAGATAAAAATATCAAATTTTACTCAAGCCATCTGCCTTTGTTATTATTTGGATTTATGAATATATGCGCCATTTTGATTCTATCTAAGCATACGTGAGTGTCGAGGATTCAATTAAATAATTGTCTATTTAAATGAGGAAATGAGAGGATGTTGTCTGATCGCCGCCCGCATTAAAAACATTTATTACATTATCTCTGCTGTCTCTATTGTGATTCAAATATTATCACACTTATCTGTTATAAAATATTCCTAGGAAGATTTTAGACACCATTTTGATTATAATTTATTTGTTTAGCAGCCTGAACCACCAAACTGCTACATCATCGAAATATGCAACGATTAATGTCACATGACATGGTTTGGATTGTATTACTCACGTTTCGTATTTACTTTAGTCATGCAAAAATGTTTACGTGATATTATCGATGCGTAATTATATATTCCTTTTTGTCATGTCGTTTTTAGTAGTTTATTTGCGTTGTTTTGTATGTTTGTAATATACGAACTTTATGCAATAGGAATATCGGTGGTATGATTCATTGAAGTGATAAGATAATGCGTTGCAAATGATTATATATAGTTGTATTGTGTTGCGGTGTATTTGTCTGGAAATGAAGGGCATGAAGTTTACTTTTAAGTATAAATACATATACGGATTTAGATTAGTAGAATTTATAAATGCAGAGTTTAACTATAGGCAACTTAATATGCACTAGTTATGAAGTTTTGACATTTTCAACTCCTGTTTTATAATATGCACATTAATTAACGATTTTGAATAAGCAATGATACACACAACCTACTGCTGATCATAATAGTTGTTGTGTGCGTGAGTATTATTCATATTTAATGTATTATTTATGATATGAATGGTTTGAAATTTTCAATTATCGTGTCAATTTGGTTGAATGATTATCATATTCGTGTGTTCAGAGTTTTTACAGCTGAACTAAGGGTAGTGGTCGTTTTCGATATTTGTGTTTAAAATACAACAAACAAACTATAGTTAATAAGGAATCGATCCGTATAAAGATGGGCATTCTGTAACATGCAGAATAGAAAATATTTTAGAACAAAGTTTGAATTTCACGTTTTAGTTTCGCATTTTGCCGCTACGTGGTACTAGTCGGACCTTGTCCTCTTAAGGTAAAAATATCGATATTTATCGAAATCGATATTTAAAATTTTTCGATGTATCGATATCGAAATATCGTCTTGAAATTATCCAGGCAAGCAAAACTTCTCTAAGAGCGTCGTAAAGAAACTTCCTTATTTCGATACCAAGACATTCAGAAATTTCAGAAAAAAGCTTTCAGAAATTTAGCAACTTTCAGAAATGTTGACGGCTTTATCCTCTTAAATTTGTCGACTACCTACTTGGAAAAGGTGCCGTGACGGAGTACTGAACATGTAACTGCCGCCACCTGAAAAAGATTGGATACCTCTGCACTAGAAAGTTACTTTTAAAAGGAAATGTTTTTTATTATTTTTTAATTCAATTGTTAATAAAAATAGAATTTTATTCCAATGTTTAAATAATTTGAAAAATCATAGAATGCATAGAAAATTATTTATTTAAAAATGAATAACTTATTTTAAATATTTCCCGCCGTTTAGTGTCGCTCTCTACATCTTACCTATCAATAGCAGCTGTTTATAGAAATAATTGTGAACGTGAGCGTTGCGGTTGGGCCGAGTACGTAGTGTTTGTGCTAGTTTGTGCTTTTACAACATTCTACACTGCACTACACTGCAACACGTTGTTATTGTTTGAAATTACTCAACTATGTAAACAGCAATTAGTGCGTGTTAAGTCGCAGTAAGTCAAGAATGGAGCAGCTAGCCCAAGATCTCACTGTCGCCCTCGAAGAGTCGGAATCCTGTGGGCCGATCGCCCTTCAACCGGGTCGAAAATGGGGCATGCGAAGACGTACACGATCTGCAGGCAATTTGCGTAAGTTTTACACCTTTCAACCATGATTAGTCTATGTTTTTTAGTAGTTTATAATAGTTTATAGTTCATACTGCCCGCCTTACCGTTTTATTACAATAATTTGTTATTATTACTGAATTGTATTACATTGGGATAAAGATAGTTAAGAAACAAGTTTCAGGAAGTAATTATAAGAGCATTATTTTCAGATATCTGTGTGAAAACCTGTGATAATCGTTCCGAGGATAGCTCTAGCAGTAATTCGGAAGTACGCGTCGCTGATGGAGGAGCTCATCATTCCGATTCTGACGACATGTCAGTCAACTTCCAGATACCCCAATGCAGTGCAATACCGACCAAGATACGAAACTCTTCGTCGTCGATGCATCCGTTTATCCGAGGCCGGTATAGGAAGCTGGGGATGAGCCACAGTTTGGAGAGTGATTCCTTCAACGAGCATTCACCAGCCCGTCCGAGTATACGCCGCAAGCGTAAGTTGAAACGAATGAGTGTTGACGAGACCCCGGTGCCGCCGATAGGCAAACGTAAACGTCCACAACGCGTCGACGGCGATGCCATCATCCGACCGCTGCACCAAAGCGTCCTGGACAAACTCGAAAAGTTCTGTGCGCCATTAAATGATGTTGAGATGGAGGCAGCTTGTGAACTAGCCAGTGAATCCTCGCTCTCCTGGAGTGGCGGTGAAGGCCATGAGGGTGATGATGAGCTTACAGATTGGGCGCCCTCACAGGATGTGGCCGGCGTCGTCGAACAGCCTGCCTGGTGTGAGATGGAGTCGAGAGAGTTTCGCTCAGGCTGTCGACGTGTACGCGATGAACGTCCTGGGTTTAGCATTAATACGAATGCGAATGAACGCGTTGCACGCTTCCTGCAGGATGCCACCAGGTCGGAGTTGAGGCTTTGTGATACGACCGCCGAGCGGGAGAAATTGCATCAACTTGCGGCGCTGTATTCGCTCGAATTGTGGTTTGATGGGCCGAGTTCGTCGCTACTGCGCAAGACTAATCGTACGCCATGTATGCAACCCACTCAGCGCCATCATAGCGGTAGCTCTGCCGGACATAAGCGTATTCGTACACAAGCGCAGACGGAGCATGCTAAACAACAGATTAGCTAACTAGTTTTTTTTTGGGATGGTTAACTTCGTTTAAATGAAGGCTTGACTGAATATTATTTATTCATTATGGTGTTCTTTTCTTGACTGCGTAGTGATATAAGGTGATTCAAGGCGTATCCGAGGTTTTGATTGTACATATATTGTATTAATTTAAACTATTTGAAGGAATAAAGTATTTAACGAATATTGTTTTCATTTTTTATTTTAGCTTACAGCTACTGTATTAAGAGACCGGTACCACGTAGTGGCAAAATGCGGAACTAAAACGTGAAATTCAAACTTTATTCGAAAATATTTTCTTATCTGCATATTATAGAATGCCCCTCCTTGTACGGATCGATTCCTCATTAAATATAGTTTGTTTTGATATGCACATTTACGCCTAAATTTTGGGTAATTATTGAGATATTGATCGTGTAAAAACATCTTTTCCGAGAAATGTCAAGTTTTAGATTTTCATTTTTTTACATAATTCCCGTTTTGTTAGGATAATAAATCATGTACCATTCGATTCAGCGTTAAAATATCTTCAAACTCCTGGGAGTTTTTCATTTGATTACTTAAAATCGATATTATAACTCACGAAAATTGACAGTGTCGGTTCTAAGTAATCATATGAAACACTGTCCCAGAAGTTTGAAGATCTTTTCACGCTGAATCGATTGGGACATGATTTATAATCTTTGCAATACAGGAAATATAAAAAAAAATTAGAAAATATTTTAGAATAAAGTGTGAATTTCACGTTTTAGTTCCGCATTTTGTCGCTACGTGGTACCGGTCGATCCTTGTCCTCTTAATATTTAAAATCAAAATTTGGTGTTTTATGTGTTGCCTACGTTATACCTATACATTTAGTTCAAAAATATCAGTGCTGCCCAATATACCTTCCTTAAAAAAGTAAATTGATATCATTAGGAATATCATTTGGCACTAATTCTAACGCACGGAATTTTGTTATGATATGAGAAAAAAAAATGGTTTCCGATACTGACGATAAATTTCAACAATTTTTGTAGAAATCGTGCGAAAGTTGGTTAGATTTTGACAAAACTCGTTATATTTTTACAATATTCTATAGATTTCGACAAATCTTGATAGAATTTGACTGAAAAATATTAGTTTTCTTATAATTTTATAAATTTCCACCGATTTTTTTATAGAAATATTTCAATAAAATTAAAACTTTCGACATAATTTGAAAGAGTTTGAGCGAAAAACCGTTGGTTTACTACATTATTCGATAAAATTTGGTAGAAATCGACGGAAACTTTTCTTTTCATCAAAACGTGTCAGAGTTTGAATAAAATTACATAGTTTGACTACATTTTGACAAAAGTTGTATAGAATTTGATAGAAATTATCTGAAATTTCGCCAAAACTTGACATATGATATAATTCGTTAAATTTCTGTACAATTTAATAGAATTTGATTGACAAAGTCTCCAATATATGCGGCAAACGTAGATTAAATTGAATAGAAATTGGTGAAACCCACGTTTTATATCTATAAAACTTGACAGATTTGAACAAAAATACATTTTTGTACCGAAAGTACTCTTATTATTATATTATTTATACATAACAAACCAAAACAAGTAATTAAAGTTAAAAATCTAGTTTTCTCACTCTGAAACAGTAGGAGCATCAACAAAAAAGACGCGATAAAGCATGAGTAATGAATAAATTATCTCAGTGCGTCATACAAGTCGCCGCTCCGTGCGCGCTGTACGTTTATTGCGTTGGCACACACAGCCATCGTTAGTGTTTCAAACAGCGAAAAACTCCAACACCGAAAACTCAAACTCGAAAACTCACTGCGAAACCCAAAGCATTATCCTCAACGTTCACCAGTTTACTTTACCAGGTAGCAGCTAGCGTCGATTATACGCGCAGAAATTTTTACGGCATTCAATCGCCAATGAAAACAAAAATGCATTCGTGCCACCCACGCGACTTGCTTACTCGCCGCGCATGTTATTGTTTTGACGATTATTTTATTATCGCTCTCGCAATTACGTACAGCTCACTCACAATCAGCTGTAGTAAACCCATCTAAAGCCACACTAGTGGGGCTTATCATCGCATTTGCATACGTCATTACCACCCCACTACATGCTTGTGCACTGTTTCCTACTGCCTGTTATCAGAAGTGTGCGCGTGTTGCGCATGCGCGTTATTGAGCATAGTTTGTATATATATATATATTCTGTGGTGTGTATGTGTGGGTACATGTACGTATGTGTGTGCGCTTGCGTGTGTGTGTTCAAGTATGTGCGTTTGTGTGTGTGTGAGTGTATGTGTGTGTATGGAAGTTTGTGAGCGTTAGTCTGTACACGTGTTTTACTTACAATTAGTGTTTGTGTGTGTGTGTGTGTGGGGGGTGGATGTATATATGCATGTGTGTAAGTGTGTATACGCAAGTGCGTGTATGTATGTGACCAAGTTTGTGAGTTAGCCTGTGTATACGGGTTAGTAGTGTGTGTATATATGCATGTGTGCAAGTGTGTGTGTAAGTGTGTATATGCAAGTGCTTGTATGTATGTGTGCAAGTTTGTGTGTGTTAGTCTCTGTGTGTACGTGTTAGTTAATGTGCGTATGTATGCAAGTGCGTGTTGGGTGTGTATATGTGAATTTGGGTGTATGTGGATGAGAGTTTGCGGGTATGTCTATATTTATAAGTGTGTGTGTGTGTGTGTGTGTGTGTGTGTGTGTGTGTGTGTGTGTGTGTGTGTGTGTGTGTGTGTGTGTGTGTGT
>WSZQ02065340.1:16842-27656 GCA_019419845.2 Weissflogia rhopalogaster
AAATACGTTGCCTTCTTCTTTAGTAAAATAAAGCCATTCAGTTTTGTAATTACAACGCAGAAACTTTCGACGAGTGTATTTAACTACAGCCGAAGCTACAACTGACATTAAAACATTTCCCAACAACGCACCGTCGGCGTAACCACTAAAGGCATCTCGTACCCGTCTGGAACTCTGTTTACCGTGTCATTTCAAACTATACACACACATATACACACACACACACTCAGAGCAACCAAACAATGAAATTCCGAATATAAAAGTTTCAGCAGTGCAACCAAAACTCACCAACATGCGCTGCACTCGCTCAGGATGCGGCCACACAGCGAATAACCAAGAGAAATAAACCATGGACCTCAAAAGTTTCGAGATTAGTTTTACGCTACTTACGAATGGCGCAAACTAAAACAAGCCCTCTATACCTGACTATAAAATTACTTAAATGTTAAACTGTTATCTAATGAAGAAAGTTTCCTTATTGGATTACACGGTCGAGGGCCGACATTGATGCATTTCAAATTGTGTAGAAAATATATCTTAGAATCCGCTCGTTACGGTTCGTAAAATAAATTTAAAAACGACGAACTTGCTGCATTACTGGTATTACGGCGCTGTAAAACCGTATAGTTGCATTAATATTTTCCTTGAGGAGTTTTGCGAAATTATGCGAACGCTGCGCTGACTTGGGCTTGGCGCTCCCGGTGGCAGACTTTGAAAGTTTTATAACTTTGTAAGTTGTTTGGAAGGAGGGCTATCATGTGAAGGAGGAAGCATCTTGAGGATCTTTTTGGCAAGATCCATTTTACAGATCGAGTGCTGGAATAATAGGTCTGGGGAAACTTATGACTGCACGGTCATTGCACATCACGACGCGACGTGGAAAGACTGATCGTGTTCGAAATTTATAGCTCTTAACTCTATGTAGGATATGGTCAAAAAATTATAAATTGGGGGCTTTTAAATGGTAGTATTCGTTACAGATGATCGATTTCTTTAAGAAGTTGTAAATAATTTAGCGGAAGGACAAAAAGCAAGGAAGAGATTAAATGAGTAAATGCGCAAAGCGGCTTTATGAAATTATGTCCCCGCGAGTTGTAAGTTCGCGGAGCTTCACTTAAGAAGGTTTGATATGCCCAGCAGAGTAAGCAACACAATAAGAAATACACACGGAGAATACGGCACAGACGCGTAGGAATAATGGTGTAAAAGAACTTACTCTTGGTAATGCTGGACAAGAACTGATATATTTAAGTATTTCGCAGCGCCTGAGGCGCCAAAGATGTCAACATCAGTGGTTAGGAGGTAGTCGGCCGGGCGCATGCGCAACTTAGATAGCCACTGCCAACTTGACTAGCGGCAGGGTTGAAAACCTCCAAAAGAGCGTTTTGGCGCGAACAAAATGTATTTATTACATAACACATAATTCTACATAATACCTTTTTTATTTAATAAGATAACGTTATATTGCTTAATTTTATAGGTATATAAATACCAGTTACCAGGAGTTTGGATGGGAGACAAGTTCAGAAGGTGTGTGCTATGTGAGGAGGGATGGAATACATGGGAGCATTTAGCAGGAAAATGCATGGGAATGAATCAGGAATGGGCGAGAGGGAGGGAATGTGATCATGTGATCATGTGAACAATATACATGCATACACTCTATTATGTCATCCCTCTCGTCCGCTTCCATTTTTCTTGTACAATTAGCCCCACTCAGTCACAGTCTCCCCTCCCTCTCCCATTCACTTTCTTGCATTTCCATCCGTGCATTCCAAACCATTCACCACTCCCTCATATACAACAAGATAATCCCCCGCATCAACGCCGCTCCTACACAACACACACCTCATGTACTCATCCATACCTTTCTTCCCTGCTCTTCAGTTCACATCTAGCCCTGGCCATAATCATTTTCTCTTCTACGGTCATGTTCTCTTTAACAATATAGCCGGGTCTCCGTGCTATTGTTTGTATTAGGCCGTATCCTAACACAAAACTATTGATATTTCTCATTATTGATGACCTCAATGCACTTTTCAGGCATAAAATCTCTAAAATCAACGTTCTGAATTTCCCACAAATAAAATTGAATCAAACGAACACGTAGAAGTACAAGTAAAAGAGAAAAAAGGGCAAAGAAGATAAAGAAAACAAATAAAGTGCATTTGAATTCAATTTCCTGAATAATACAAAATTGATTCATAGGGTTTCCAACAATTTTCCCCGCTCGTCTTCGTTAAATATTCCCAGTGTATTTGTACAGAAATGAAAATTGTAAGTTGAGGCAAGCCAAGGGGAGAATACAACAATGCTGCATGGCGAACGGGTACGAAGATTACTGAATGTGCGCTGGTGGGCGGGGGTGCGAACATCGTGATTGAAAACGTGACCACGCGACGCCCATTGATGATTGCGATCCGCCGAAGCGAACAAGCACGACTGGCGTATTGTGTCATCTTTCAACTCTTTAACGATTTCGCCACAATTTTCAGCCCACATGGCAGCTCAGGCAATAGGCTGAAAGCGTGACAATTGACGGATATGGCGACAGTAAATCAAGGTGGTGCCTTTAGATGAATATCAATTTGAGTTGAAATCGTTGATTTATGCTAAATTCTGACTCTTTGCATTGTTCTTAATTGGTTCCAGTAACGGTTCATGCTTTTTTGCGGAAGTATTTGTGCGAAGTAAGATCCGGTTCAAAGGACCATAAAGAATGATTCAGTTCAAAAGACCTCCAACAATGATCTGATTTGAAGGACAATGTAGAAAGAGATTCTTCGAAGGTCTATAGGGAATGATACGATTAAAAGAACATCGGGACCGATCCGGTTCGAAGGATCATAAATAAATTCACGCTTTACAGTGGCATCCAGAGTTACGTTTAGGAACTTTTTGTATTGGGCTTCAGAGGAGTGTGATTAATAAATACTAAATTGAAAAAAAAGTTCAAAGAACCATGAGGATAGATTCGGTTAGACGGACCAAATAGTAATTCACACTTTGAAGTGTCATGTGATGAGGTGCATAATTTTGTATTGGGATTCTCAGGATTGTTGCATACTTTTATCGATATAAATATGTTCATCTGATACTTTTTAGAGTAAAGTTTGTTTAAAATATCCATGTATGATATAAGAAGTATAAAAAATGATCACTATCAAATATTATCGATATTTCAGTTTAATATTTAGAGTTTTTGAGGTATTAATTTATAAATTCTAGAATTGAAAAAAAAATCCGGTTCGAAGGACCATGAAGAAACATCCAATTTTTAGCGTAAGGCTATCTTTATAAATGAGCTTATAAAAGCCATATACTCTCTTGCACCTCCAAAGAAATTATACACTCCAATAAATCATGCATTTATCTGATGAAAATTATTGCTTAATAGGGGCCCATGAACAGAAGCATTACGTCCAGTGGGTCATTTCGAGGAGAATATGCTGCGAATGAATGTTACTGACGTTCGACGAAATGGCCGTCAGAAAACAGGAGGAATTAGCATTCATCAATCTCGCTTGTGTTTCTATGGTAAATTTAAGGTTTTGTGCAATCACACACAGGCACAACCGCCTTTGAATTCATTGTCGCACAAAAGACACCTCTGTATACAAACGGTATAACAGATGGTATACTGAAAAAGGAAATAAACATGTATGAATTCCGGCACTGGCAGAACAAAAGTGGTGGCGCACAAAAAAAAAACGTGCAAAAGCGTACAAAGCACAAAAAATTCTAAACAATTGAGCTTTGACAAAAGCGTTTCATGTCAATATTTGCCAACGGCTGAATGAGGAAATTTGCGAAACGCAAGTAAAACGCAGTAAATAAATAATGAATATCCGGTTCGAAGGACCATGGAGAAAGATTCGTTTCAAAGGACCATAAATACCTTTCAGATTGATCGATAAGTATCGATAACGCACTATATTTTTATTAATTCGTGAATTTCATAAAGATTCCAGAAAAAGATTAAATAATACCCATTGGGGTGACAATCCGCATATATGAAGAAAAGTCCGGTTCGAAGGACCATGAAGAAGAAATAGGTTCGAAAGACCGTATGTTTTTTTCTTAATTTAATAAAATAAAATATATTATCATGATTTGCAAAGCCATTCAGTTATAAACATCACAACAACATATATAACATTACGAAAGAAGCCATAAATTTAACCCTTTTATGCCAAGTCTCATTTAGTATAAAATATAGCAAACCCCATAAAGTTTATCACTTGCGAATTAAAATTAAAGTTATAAACCCATTTCTCACAACGTCACATTATTTTAACTTATTCCAATTTATATTACCCTAGTTATTCACTAAAACTTGAAACTTACCGATGCAGTCCTTGCAATAACGTTCGCAGTTGATGAAACCTGAAATCAAAACATACATTGCTTCACTCCTTTGACAGGTAATTGAAAAACTTCAAGTATGCATGCAATTGACATATTTATTAAAGTCGACTATGGAAATTGACACTTTTAGTGTAATATTGACATTCTGCAATTATGCAACATGTTTCAACGATGAATGTACGGAGATGATTGAGCTGACACTCACGTGTTCAATTTGTTACACACCAAGCCAGCGAGGTGCAGCAAGTGGGACGTAAAATTGTGGTTATATGTTTACTACGACGCATTCATCTCAGTTTATGTATGAAAATGACATGACATCGCATAAATGTGAATGAAGACGTTTTTATTGTCTTAATAATATTTACATAAGATGTTTTATTATCATAATAAGTGCTTTATATGTTGTCACGTTTTTGTTATATCGATAATTTATGTTTTTACTAATTGTTGCAAGTTTTAAAATCGTCATTGTTTACACTTACTTACGAGGAGAGGGCACACTTGATGCCTCACTGATTTCAACGTAATTTTGAAGATGCTTAGTACAAGACTAGAAACTAATTATCTCCAAGCGAGACTCCCAAAAATGTCACGACTAAGTGATGTACCCAAAAGTCGTATCCTTTTAAAGATCATTAAATTCTCTTTGCGTGTATGTATTTTATTTTTGCTTATATTTACTATAGTCTGAGAGAAAGGAAACGAAAGTTTAAGAAACATTCGGAAGTATCTCTTGTTAGTTTCTAAGTTATGAAAGACTTAAATAAATTTATCAATTTTAAACGAAATTATATTATGTTTATATTACATTATAATTGCAAATATTAACATTCAATTTTCATTTTTGAACTTTCCCAAGAAAGATGCTTCGTACCTTCCGAGTTCCGCCCATCTTCCTTTAATTCTACCCATATTTGTTTTTCTGTCAAACTTTCGCGAATCCGAAATTCCAGCAGAGAAATTTCATATCTCCTCCATCATCCTGCATATCTACTTAGAAATTGAAATGCTGGAAAGCAGGGAATATTCCCCGAAGTTTATTTACACGCTCACTAAAACTGAACGATCCAAACATAAAGGACTTAATCCCAGAGGATAAAACAATAAACCTTTTGACTTCGTAAATACGGTATAATTGTATTTCTCGTTTATATGTGTAGTATTTATTTAAGGCGTGTCTGAATGAAATTATAATTGAGCGTGTTTAATGTTGTGAGTACAGTCTGTATATCACAATACGATTCGTGCATCGCTCACGATTTGCGAATTCGATAATCCACAGACATTCGCTTCGCATTCATACCGCCTCATGTGTTGGGATTCAACTTAAATGGAAATCTGGCTAAAACGTTAGGAAGATTGGAGAGAGCAAGCAGGAAGTGATGAGAGTTGGAGTTTCGTGATATGATGGTTGCTGCGCTTGCAAGATCGGCAACTAAACTCAACAACCACAGTCGGTGTGGTTATGTGGTTGCGTCTTGGGGTGATTGCTGTAAACAAATTTCAATGGAATTTACCAATATTTATTCAGGAAAATTAATCGGTCAATGATCTAAAGGATCGGAGATGATTTCTTTCATTTTAAACATACACTTTAGGGTTATAAAGAGAAAATAAGTTAAATCGAATCATTAGCGCCATCTATTGGATGTTGTTGAAACTTTTTAGAGAGGTGCAAAAAACGAGTTTGTTGAAAAATGACTTGCGTCATAATTGACAGCTATTTTCATTTTCTATTAGTCCTAGGATTATAAGTCATACATCAATCGATTCAGGATACAATTTGCTACAATCTCAAGCTATAATCTTACCGATTAATTACTTAGTAGCGATAATATAGATCGCTAAAGTTGAGTGTAATAACTTCGAGGTCGTCGATCTCAGAAAAATGACTAGACCTGAAGTTTCAAACCTTTCTCAATTTCCCCGTAATCCTATGATTATATGTCATACATCAGTCGATTCAGAATAAAATTTGCTAAAATCTCGATGTACAGTTTTACCCATTAATTACTTTGGAGCGATATTATAATCGGTAAATTTAAGTGTAATAACTTTGACATAGACGATTTCAGAAAAATGACCAGACCTGAAGATTCCATTTTTTCTTAAATTTCTCGTCATCCTAGAATTATATGAGAGACATTAATCGATTCAGAATTACAATTTCTATAATTGCTATATATACTTTTACCGATTAATTAGTTAGGAGCGGTAATATAGATCGTTAAAATTGTGTGTAATAACTTCAACTATATCTTCTACTTTTTTTTACTCTATATATTCCACTTTTTCTCAAATTTTCCTTTACTCTATACACCAATTCATACACCAATCGATTCACGATGAAATTTTCTATAAATTACTGGATCACTTTTTCGTTTAATTCCTTTAAAAGCGATATTACAGTTATTAAAAGTTCTAAGCAACTAAACGAAAACTTTTCTAGGAGCTTGTAGCAAATATCACCCTGAATGGATTGGTGCATGGTTTATAGGGCCAGAATCAGAAATATAATAATAATATAGTAATAATTGACAAATTTAAAACTAGCATATTTCAGAAAACTTGACGTTTCCACATTATATTACTCGATGATTACACTATTTTCGGATTCTAAATTAATAAATTACATTTAATGGAAAATCAATTATTGCAAGAATTAAAATTCTATGATTTTTATATTAGAAGTTATTTTAAAACAAAGTTTGAATTTCACATTTTAGTTCCGTTTGATAGCTACATAGAACCGTCAGGCTAGACTCCTGTAAAAAAGGGAGGCTTCAGAGTCTATCACTCAGATTTATTGTAATGTAAAGTGATTTAATTGGAGAATAAGACAAGAAAATATTTACAACTCATCGAAAACTTCAAATATTCCTGAACAATCGACTAAAAACTATGCGAAAACACTTATTTATGTTTTGTAAAAGAAATACTAAACATAAAATGATATAGATTCTCAGAAATAAACCAGTATAACAATCTATCTCGATCTACATATTCTAATTAATCTAAATTATATTATACATGCGTCTAATATATGCGTAGTTTGTAAAACACATTATTCACATTATACACTATTCATTTCGATCGCAGACCCAAACACAACGCAACAACAACGCCTGCCGAGCAAGCACATGACCCGAATACCAACGCTAATATTATTTAATTATGCGCGAGTTAATTAATTTACTTTATACGCGTAAATCGCAAATTCGTTAACACCATAACAACATGGATGCAGTCCTCCTCCTCTTCCTCCTGCCCTTGGCGTGCGTCTGTCGAGCAGATGTACGCAAACAAAGTTTCTGCACGCCGGTAAACTTTTCGCCAAATCCGCTCGGCGTTGATAATTTCTTGGCGGATGCGCCGGGGACGCGCGCGGAAAACTTGCGAAGATTGCGTCCGGAGAAGCACAGTGTGCGTGGAATTATGCAACGATCACAATCGCTAATCTTCGACAGCGATCAAGGTTTAAGTCTCCATTTCGGTGTTTACTTTCGAATTAGCCAACCGCGTCTGGTGTTTCACTTTTCTCGCATTCGAAACGGGCATGTGCAAGATAGTTTATTGTAGAAATCGTGGAGGTTACAGAGTTTACTTCAAATTGCTCTCTCAATCAGTATATAGGTACGATCATTAGACAAATAATCCATAGGGAGTTATATTGAGTTTGGGAAGTGGATTAGGAATAAGTTATTGTGGGGATTGAATAGTTTAGAATGATTACGCCTTGCTGAAGTTTGTTTCTTCAGTTAATATGTTTATAATAGTAAATAAATTGGGATTTTCGACAATATTAAGGACGTGAAACTTTTGTAATAATTTTAAGTGGATTCTTCAAATTATACAGTTTAGTAATGGTATCATGCCAAGCGAGTCATTAGTCTAGCCAATCGAGTTATTAAATATAGAATCAGGACCCCTGAAGGAAATCCCAAATCTCATTTTGTGATAATACATATGGCAATTACTAATAATTTCTCTAAAAAATCGTATTAAATAATAAACAATATTACCATATATACCTTGCAAAAGTATTAACCCACTTACAATGGGAGGTTCCGGACTCGACCCCTCAGATTCACATGAGTAGAATATGGCTAGAAACTAATTATACTCGACAGAGTTCTTGTCAGTGTCAAACAAAGCGTAACAACTCAAGTATTCACTGAACGAAAGATAGATTAAAGAATCATAAAATAAATTTAAGAGACATGAGTTGAAAGCCACTAAAAGCTGGATCGTTTGTACCTCAATTCTTTTTTTTAATATCACACCAAATGGTTAAATGTTTTCATATATAATTAATAAATTAAACGTCGTTCTCCTTCATCAAAATGTGTTAATTACTAACTTTAAAACGACAATTACAAAAGTTTACTTCCCGGAAAAGTAACATTGAAACTTATTTAATTACACACGAACTTCTCTTCACTTTCTCATCAACGCTCGCCTTAAAATCAATAGCTTTAAATAAATTTGTCCTCTAAATTGCTATTTACATTTCGCATGTAAACTTGTAAACTTGAAGGCATTTTTTGTCAAATGTCTTGCAATTCAGCACAATTCCACAATTTCCAGTTGCGAGCAAACAAGGGTACTCTCCTTCGCTACAAACCCACAATTAAATAGGTAATGGCGTTCGCAATTTCCTCGCATTCACTACATTGAACGGTTAATTGAAAATGCAAATTGATGTGTGTCTCTGGATTCGTACAAACGCGCAATTGTATCAGTTAATTGAAGCCTGTACGACTGAAAATTTAATTCGACGGATATATGCACTCTCTTGAAGTAAATATTTAATTATACAACTAAAATCTGAAACTTGGTAGTAACTTACATTATCGTATTTATTACAATTTATTATTATTGGCACGTTGCTTAACTGCGGTGATCTAACGAGTACCGTGCTCCAAAACAAAATAACAACAATAAAACTCAACTAAACCAAAAGAAACTAAGCATACCTAAAGAGGAAGGAATGGAGAAAAAGCTTAAATATAACATTCATCAAAATATGTTAAACTTTTTTAGGTTACTTCTAAATTTGCGGATTTCTTATGCATATGCTAATAAAATTTTGTATATTTATTTGCAGTCGTCAATCAGTAAACACATAAAGCTCAATAAAGCGATTTCCTTTTTGTAAGTTTTAACAAATTTCAACTCATGGCCAACGATGTTAATGTTTACATTATTCGCAGGCACGCCACACAAAACTAAACAAATGTCTAAATACTGGCAAATCGATTACACAGTTTTAGCAAATTTGTCATCACATCCTTTAATAACTTCACTTACTGAAATGTTATTTTAAAGGGAATGAAACGTCAACGTGTATGTAGTTTTTATATTTTCCGTCATATTTAAGTAAAGATATTTAAGTATTAAAAAGCTGTTTTTCAAAATTACATTTGGTATTTTCGGCATGTTGCGCTCTTCGTTGGGTAATTTTTGGTTTCTAGGTATAGGACGGGGGAAGGTTGCGCACTTTGAACAGCCATACTTGACGGAATGGCCTTAATAATGTGTAACGCACGTGGTAACCGCGATACAAATAAATTTATAATCCGCATAGGTGGTGAACGGAAAAGGGGTTCAATGAAGAAGTTTGAATAGGCTCAGTGAAAACTAGTAGCTGGAAAGCGTTAGTTAATCATGATTGCCAAACCAAGAAAACAATATTAACATAAGCAAAGAAAAAAAATATATATAAAGGAATGATCCGACCTAAATTTTGTCGTCGTGGGCCCACGTTGCTCGAAAAATGGCGGTACAATCACTCAATGAAACAAATCCGCGAAAACGCGAGTTGGGGTGCCAACGTTCTGGCAAATTGGACTGAACTCGACTCTTTTCTTCTGATCGAGAAGAAAAACCCATAAGTCACACATGCGCACAAAGTCTGCCTTACAGAAACGGACCGTAACAAATGGTCGTGAGTAAACATGTCAGACGATGATGAAATATCGATATTTGTCGAAATCGATATTTCCAATTTTTCGATATATCGATATCGAAATATCGTCTTGGAAATATCGATATTATCAATATCGATCAAATCGTAATTTCACAGGAGCGCCATCTGCATGTGGTCCTAAAGAATCAGATAGGTATAACTTTTAAATAAAAGTACATTAAATTAATTTTATGCGAGCTTTAAATCGTAAAGTTCTATAGAACCTTTAGATAATATACTGTTTATTTAATCATAAAATTCCAACTTTTATACGCATCTTTTGAGAAAGTTTTACCTATTTAACCATCAATTTTAGCCATAAATTAATAAAGTAGCTCATAATTATGTTAACCGTGAGGTGTATTGAAACGCTGCCATATTTTTGTTATAAATTCAATTATATTTTAATTGTTATTAAGTTAATCACCAATTTTCAAGATTTTATTACATTTGTTTCACAAACACCGATGTTACC
>WSZQ02065351.1:7592-18326 GCA_019419845.2 Weissflogia rhopalogaster
CAAATAAGAAAGAAGTAAACTTACAATTTTCCTATTACGTGCGTGCTGTTTGTGTTGTAAAGCAGCGTGCTGTTCGTAGTGAACGATCTCGTCCTGTGTCGTCAATCCAAGGCTGCGATACTTTAGCAGTTCACTCAGTCTATGTCTCAGTTCGTTCTCCTTTTCTAAGCTTTCAATTAGTCTTTCGTGCTCTCCTGATGGTAAGAATTGACTGTAGATTCTCATTTTGTAACGAAAATCTCTGAAAGTATATATTAGTCACTTGTAAATAGTCAGTCTTGAAAAAGGCAAAACTTTTACCAAATCTGAATTAACAAATGAGTATAGTTTAAATAATTACCTTTGGTTATCTGTTAAATTATCAGGTTTCCGGTCTTTATTCCTCGCATCTGCAAAGAATTTCGCGACAAGCTGGTAGTCTTGAACGAGGCGTTTTCGACGACTCCGCTCGCGAAGCCGCCGCGTATACATGTCGATCTGTGCTAGTTTGAGGGCCTTCTCCATGTGGGTATCCTCATTAATCTTCAGTTGAAGCTTCGACACCAAGCTCTCTGCCTCATTATCGTAGTCCCACTCGAAGTAATTAAGATATGCTAGATATCCGAGTTGTGCGGCCTCTTCGGGCGTCACATCAATCGGAGGTTGTGTCACTACCTCCGACGCCAACGGGCCCTTCTCCATCGGCGTGTGATCAATCAGCATTGGACGACAGTCGCCGATTTCATCCCATGTCGCTCGTCCAATTTTTCCATCAAAGTATCTTGTCATATATTTTTCTTTCACCTCTATAAAAAACAAAAAAAATAACAAATTGTTAAATAGAATTTGTTACTTAATAACAATCAAATCTAACATAAGAACAGCCTAATTCGATTGAAATAAGAAACATAAAAGTTTTACCTTCAGGTGTTCGTGTTTTAATCTGTTTACTAACGTATTCCCAACTGCCAAAACCACATAAATCCATAGCCTCCAGCAGTTGGAGCTCCTCGTAACCGGTCCAATTGTCCTTCCCTCCGAAGACGCCTCCCGGACATGGTTCCTAAACAAACTAAAATATTTAGCCAACAAACCAAAAGTAAAAAAGTGACTAAATACTGATAAAACTTGCCAATTACTTACAATAAGCCGGTAGGAATGATCGTGTTTATGATCGCCAATCTCAGCTCCACTGCCAAAACACTATAAACGAACAACATTAAATATGTTTAACTAAAGTACCACAAAAAACATTCAAAATGATAACTATCTCCCTCTCCACGGCAAATCGGCGATCACGTGATATGAGATGTGCTTACCTGTAGGCATATGACGAAGTCCACGCACTCGCAACACTGAACCCGCACCCCGCTGATCTCCTCCGAGCAATATGTGCACTTCACTAGTAAGGCATCTGAAATCAGCGCACATACAGGAGGTGACACGCTTTTGTTTTACAACGATTGAGCGTCGAAAATCTCACCACTTACCGGCCATTTTGCTATTTTGCTACGTCAGCGCCAAAGATGCGCATTTCATCTATCCACCACGAATGCGCTTGCTCAGACTCAATGTGAACTAGGGTATTTTATATTTTGGTTGGCGACCCTACTTGTGACAATATTCATACATAAATTTAAAATGTTTTCAATTAAAGCCCAAAACCTACTAGATTTCTTTAATAAACAATTAAATTATACTCCTTTACACATATTTCGATAATTATTACTTGAGCTTGAGTTGGAATTTCTTCTCGAAAAATACTAAAAAGTGTCTAGGGATATTACACTTAAATTGGTAGCACTGCTACAATTTAAAAATTTAAACATTGCACCACAAATTTTACAATTATGAAACAAATCAACATGAATTAATTCAAAAAGGTATTATTCAACCGTCAAATGTTCAATAAAATTACCAATTTCCAATAGAATAACATAATTTTAAACATCAATCAACGCCACCTGTTGTGGTTTTAAGAATTTTAAGTTCAACTCACATGTAGACCTACAATTTAAACATGATAAAAGTAATTACTTTTGATTAATACATAACATGACTATTTTTCTAGTCGCAATATGGAGAAGCTACAATGAACATCGACCTAGAGATCCTCTTTTTCGCCAAAGCGCGTGAAATAGTTGGCAAAAAGTCTTCCAACATTACCCTGCCAACGCATCTAACCTACATTGAACTATCCCGCAAAATCGTCGAGGAATTTCGCTTGGAAATCATCGAAAAAAGCATAATTATCGCTCTAAACGAAGAATTTTGCACTGAAGAGTCGCAAATACACCTCAGGGAAGGTGATAAACTTGCTGTCATACCTCCATTAAGCGGTGGTTAGCAATAGTTAATAAGTTGCCATGGATTTTCTGAAGTTCTCCGATGAAAAACTCTCCGTTGAAGCAATTTGTGACATGGTAACGTCGGCAAAATGTGGCGCAATATCCACATTCATAGGCACAACTCGTGATAATTTCGAAGACAAAGAAGTTGCTAAGCTGGAATATGAAGCGTATGAAACAATGGGGCTCAAAGCAATGAAGAAGATTTGTGAGGACATTCGAAACAAGTGGCCTGAAGTTGAAAACATTGCAATATATCATCGGTAATATTTATTAATTTATGTTTAGTGATTATCAATTATACTTTTTTCTTTTTCTATTATTTACAGCTTGGGGACAGTCCCAGTAAAAGAAGCAAGCATAATAATAGCAGTTTCATCACCACATCGACCAGACGCAATAAAAGCAACTGAATTTTGCATTGATAACGTTAAAAAAAGCGTGCCAATTTGGAAGAAAGAGATCTACAATCAACCAGGGGAAGCACCAGGTGTGTGGAAAGAAAATAAAGAATGTACATGGTCGCAAAAAGCATGAACTCACAGAACGTAGTTTGTTTTAATGAATAAATATAGTAGTTCTTGTTCAATGAGTGTGTTTTGTCCTGTTTTAGCCTCCCAAAATCCTTCCCAAACGCGATTTAAACGCATTGTTGAGCAAGAGGTTGATGTACCATTGATACCACATCATTTAATTCAGATTAAAGCGAGTAATGAAGAGATTGACGAGCGTATTCAGCGATTCATGGAGCGTAAACGGGCGGAGATTGATCACGCGAATGTGCGTGACTTTTGTCGACGAGATCCAACTGTTGAGACGGACGATACTATTTGCGCTCGCATTGATTCGGTTTTGAAGAAGAGAAAAGACTCTAAAGGACATTTACAAGGTGAGTTTTTGGAAATTTCGAATAAATATCTCAATGTCTCATTGATTTAATGTTTTTTTAGTAAACAAAGTATACAATACATGTAGCTATCGTGATCAGAACGAATGTGAATATCTTCGGCAACATATTGCGAAAAATGGCATTTCCGAAAGATTAATCGCTTTAGAAAGCCAGCTTTCCATGGATGCACCAGTCAATAAAGATATTTATCATCGTTTAAAACTTCTTGAAAGTAGAATACTTTATTTGGAGTCCATTTCACCTGAATATATCCAGTTTTGGGTATGTATTTTAATGATAAGATTGGTATATTTTGATGTGAACACACAATTTCAATGTTTTATCAAATTTAATCTAGAAAGTTCGTAACAGTTAGTTTACAATTTGCTGGTATTTACATATATATAATAGCGGTTCATCTACAGCTTCTGTAGCCGACTGCCGCACCCTTTCCTCCAAGTGTCCTTCTTCAGGTAGTCCTCCTCGTTTAGTTCTCTCTTCGTATTCCATGCACTTTGTTATTCAATGACTTTCTTGGCCTCCCGCACTTTCTGTTATATGATGGTCTGTATTTCCATGACATTTTGGGCAATCTTTCATCCTGCATGCGTCGCATGTGCCCGTACCCCGAAGTTGTTTTTTTTTATCTCTTCGTTCCTCACACGGTGTTCAAGTGTTGGTTTGCAGAATCTACGCCAAAACATCATTTCTGTGCTAGGTATTTTTTTGTTCCGTTGCTTTGGTAATTGTCCAGGTTTCTGACCAGGTACGAGTATAGAGTTGAAAAGCCTGCGTTTAGTCTTTTTTTTGTCCTTCTTGCTCCACAGAATTGGTGACCACTTTGCCATTTTTTACCTTGTTTTATATCTCCTGATTGTCATAGCAAATGCGCAAATGCTGAATGTATATTGCCTCCAAGCAATCAAGAGACAATCGCTATAAATTCGAATTTGACAACATAGACATCTTGGTCAACTCCCTACTAACGCGCCTTCGCATGTCTTAAATGTTAAGCTGTATAAATACTAACAATTTGTAAACTTATTGTTACGAACTTTGTAGATGAAATTTGGTAAAACATTGAAATTCTGTGTTTACATCAAAACATTCATGGTTACCAATAATCAATAGTTCTTTCTATCAATAAGATTGGTAATTTTTCAATTAAGATTGTTCTTTATTATTTTAATGAAAATAAATGTATTAATCATTTTTTTAGAGCAAACTTGCATTGCCCAATAAAGGTCAGAAGCGCAAAAAGGTTTTCAGCATTGAAGAAATTGATAATCTTATTTCTGCTGTCGAAAAACGAAGATTAAATAAAGACCAAATGAACACATAAATATATACCAATTATTCATTGACTTACAATTAAGCTAGAAATAGTATCAATTCCAAGACTAGAAGTATTAGTACCAATAAAGTAACACACTAAAGAATCGAAAGTGTCACTGCTGCCACCTATCTGTATTGTTGGGAACTGTAATTAGTTCTGAAACCCTTTTACAGATGGCGATCCAGTGGAATTTTGAATTGATTGATATCGATATTTTCAAAGCGATATTTCGATATCTATATATCGGAAAATATCGATATTTCATCATTGTCTAGAAGAAGATTAGTTTTCTATAAATGTCGATTATTTGGTTTTCCGTATTTTATTCGTTAAAAAAATAAATAAACGCATTATTAAATGGATTTTAGCAACGCATTTTTAATGAATAGTTTTCTTCGAGCTTGAAAAGTTTTCTCGAGAAAGTATCGAAAATGTGTGAAAATAGTTGGAGATCCGATTTGAAGGACCATGAAAATAGCTGATTATCCTGATGGAGGACGATGTCTCAGCCTCTGTAGGCGTTGGTGACACGTAGAGGGTTTGAAGACGGATTGATACACTGATTTTTTACAAGCTGCACTGCAATGTGTACTTTTATTGTTGTAATGTTAATAGTTGACTGCTTTGTCCCTTAGGCGACACCTCATCGTCAGCTCATTACATCGGGAGTTTACGTAGAACTCCGTTTTCTCGTGTGCAGACGATCTTGAGTGACTCTAAATATAAAGCAGAATGAAAAAAATGTCTTGCTTAGTCTACTTTATTGAACTTCTTGCTAGATTAACTGATTTATAAATGTACTGTGATTCAACCATGAATGATGAAATGCATAATAATAATAATAATAATGGTCTGTATGAATGTGTTTTCTTATATATATATATAAACCACGTGTTTATATGCGCATAACAAAATAATCAATAATTTTCTAAATCTAGAGACCTTTGATATCGTTCATGGCACTCATGTTTATGTGCGTCCAAACAATGTGACTGGCGCCACATATCGGTTTAAATGCCAAAATCAATGAAATTCATTTAAAATAAACTCAAAAGCAATATATTCAAAAATATTGTATTACAGAACTAATTTACTAAGACTAGAAGCAATATGAACAGCAGGCAGTGTCTCTGTTATAATCCCAGTCGCAACTGTCGCATTATTTTCTCTTATCGTAAATGTTTGACCATTAATCATTACCATTGAATTTAACAAAGTTAATGTAACTGATCCATGCTCACCTGGCATCAACATATTAACATTCTCCTCTGAAAAAAAAATTACAAAATTATACAGACATTCAATATGAACGTAAGAATGAAATAATATACCTAAATCAATGCGACACGCAATATTCCATGTTTTACTAAACAATTGCTGAATATACTTCGTCGTCACAGGTCTACTTCGACCACCTTCATTCTTCTCGAGGAAATAAACACTCGCTTTGAAGCGATTGCTCACAGTTTCACTGTTTAACGCACATAGTAACATACCACGCTGTACTGCTTTCAGTTTAACACCTCGCAGAAGCGCACCGATATTATCACCAGCTCCCGCTTCCGGTTGACTCTTCTTGAACACTTGGATATCATTGATGGTGGTCTTGATCTGTGCATCGAACCCTAAAAGTTCAGCTTCAACACCTTTCTTAAGGATGCCTCGAGCGATTGTGCCGATTACAACGGTTCCACGCCCTGGTACGAGGAAAGCGTTATCAATCGGTAGCATAAAAGGGGATTTCATATCCCTTTCAGGGTCTGGGATGTATGTATCTATAGAATCTAGTAATTGACGGATTGATTTAACACCAAATTCGGTGTCTTTGCCTTGAAGAGCTTCCAACGCGGAGCCTCGAATCATCGGACAGTTGTCACCATCAAAACCAAAATCGGAGAGTAATTCACGTACTTCCAACTCTACCAAGTCCAGCACCTGTGGTGCAAATACATTAGATACATCATAATATAGCTGTTAAGTATGAAATATTTACCTCACCATCAACTATTTCCGATTTATTGATAAAAACCACAATTTTCGAAATGCCAACTTGTTTGGCCAGTAGCAAATGTTCACGAGTTTGTGGCATTTGTCCATCAGTGGCTGCCACAACTAGAATAGCACCATCCATCTGTGAGGCACCCGAAATCATATTTTTCACATAATCTGCATGTCCTGGACAATCAGTGTGGGCATAATGTCGTTTCTTTGTACTGTACCCAATATGAGCTGCATTTATAGTTATACCTGTTGTACGATAACATATATTTTATTCTTTTCATATATATTAGTTTTATTATTTTCATATTATTAATAGTTACAAAATTTAAACAAAATGAACGCAAAATACCTCGTGCTTTCTCCTCAGGAGCTCTATCAATCTCATCGTAGGAAATATACTCAGCAAGTCCATCATCTTTCAAAATTTTCGTGATAGCAGCTGTTAGGGTCGTCTTACCATGGTCTACATGACCGATTGTGCCCACATTCACATGCTTCTTATCGGTTTTGTCTGATTGTGAGAAACACCGAATCGTTGAATGTTTTGCAATTTTCACATTGTATTTATACGAGAAGAGGTTAGGTTTTCTATAAATATTGCTTATTTGGCTGGAATATTGCCTAGTTCCTGTTTTTGGGGTAATTAATTTGTTTAGAAATATAAATACATTATTAAATGACTTTAGGTAATGCATTTCAATGGTTTGCAGAAGTTTTTTCGAGATTTAAATAGTTACGTTGAGAGCGTTGGGTTAAAATTAAATTTCGAAATGTTTTGATGTGAGCTTAATGTGATATTTTGAAGATGTCGCTACTGCAAAAGTTTTTACCATATACGTTTACAATGATCTATGATAATAAAAAAGATAAAGTCAGTTTATTGAGATTAATCATATCTTTGTGGCGGTCCAGACCACACTTTAGCATGTATTAGATTTTGTATTTCTTCAAGGTTTTCTCCACTGTCTATTCTCTCAATTTCAATTTTGTAAATCGAATGCCATACGATTTCCCCAAAGAATATAATAGGGGTACTCGAAACCTATCGTAAAAGATGCAAAATTTTCGTCCGAGAACGATTTATTTAGGTTTTTATGGAGGGTCATGGTGTCCCTTCCATCTCTATACCTGAAATAGAGCGAAGAAGACACTTTTCAGCGTATCTAAACCAGAGAGTGTAGTAGAACAGCGGCGCTATAGCTCGACGCCGCGCCGTCGAGTTATATTAGTGCCGAGCTGTAGTAGATATAAAGCACATTGCTTTATATCAATACATCAATACATCGCCAATTCCGCGGATAAAGCGGACATCATGTTTGCAGGCGATATCATGTTTTGTTGTGTGTTTGCAACAATATTATTTCTATTAATATCTATTATTTCACTATTTACTATCGTCAAAAAATGTCATCAATGCCTTTATGCATCACAATATCCCCACTGAGCTACCCACTTCCAACCACCTTCCAGCTACCCCCGTTCTGATTTGTATAAATAACCAATGTTTGCTACATTCATTCAGTCATTTATGAATGGCTGAATATTGAATATTGAATTTAACAATTCAATGGTATAAATACTTCGTTTCGTTTAGATACCAAGCCATAAATACCCTTCGTAAATGTTATGGTCGTAGAAAAGTGCGTTTATTATATTCTTTGTAAGCAATGTATCCATTCATTTCTCGGGAGAATGCGCACCACCGCTGCGCTAAATCTTTCAAACCTACACATCTGTTTTCGCTAGATATCGAAATGTCTAAATAGCCTTTTTCTAAATTGCTGCAAAACCACAAGGCTGTAAAGTGTAAAGCTGTAAACATTTTGTGCCCCTAGCGTACAGGGTATTTTTGGTAACGCGTACAGAAAAGCATGTAATTTCTGCCGAGAATGAGTGCCATTCGATTTTTCTAACTAAGCAGGACAATAGCACTCAAATATTCCCTTTATTGTGATAAGTACCAGCGGCAATATAACATCGTAAAATTTTCGAAATATTAAGTGCTTGCACAGGGTGACCCAAACCTAAGCTAAAATATTCCGAAAGAAAGAGCACTGCATAAATTAAGCACCTGAAGTGCCCATAATTTGTGGTGTCACTTTTGTTCGGATTGATACTATATACTTGACAAACAGCACAAATAAGCAACAATCAATAATTACAATTGAAATAAAAGCGCAGGTATCTTCTCTTCGACCCTGGCGCTCTTTCTCTGTCTTACTTATACTATCGCTCTTTCTTTGATGCACCCTCGAGGTCTTTATGTTTCTTTACCTCGAGGAGTTACTTTACTGCTGCCGCACGCGCAACATCGCTGTTCCCTTCGTCTTTACATTGTCAACTATTTCTACTTGTGTGATAATAAATCTACTTGTTATACTTAATACAATTGCATCATTACTCGCAATCAACGGCACACCGTACCCCACATCTTTAACCTCAATAACTTATGTAATCTAGATTAACATATATTAAACTAGGTTAAGTTTTTTCTTAGATTAAAATAATCAAAACACGTTTTAGTATAACTTGTGTAAGTGTTTACATATTAAATTATTGACATTTTTACTGAGATTTGTTTGTTTTAAGTCTGTTTTCCTTCATATAGTCTTGAATCGCATATCCTATCTTCAAATAAATATGCGAAAGTATAAATGTGACCAAAAAGATAACGGCGCGTAAAAACCAGTTTACAAGATTGAATATACCATACAGAAATATGCCGGTATTATAATAATGCCCCAAGTATCTAAAACCAAATAAATATAGCAAAAAAACATGAAAATTAGATGAAATACTTACTGAAAAGTATAAAGAAGATTGTAACCAAATAAAACAATCGCGGCTTTCTTGAATTTCAGCCGAGGCATGTCGCCTACATATAAGAATCTCTCCAAAAACAAAACAGGAAGAATAATACCATGAATCGATTCGTTCAATCCCCAAGGAAACACTAATTCCAGCTCAGCAGGAAGTACCCACTCTTTATTCATCGAATAAAACGACCAAAATCCACTAAATACGAATAAGGTGCATGGGAAAACTATAGTGTTGTAAAGGTAGCCGTTAAATTTGGTTAGATTTCCTTTCAACGTTCCAGATCTGCCCGTGTATTTGGATACATCTATGTAGAATGCAATTGCAAAGTATAATGTTTGCATCATCTAAAAAGATATAGATTAATATCTTTATTATAAAATTTATGCCTTGATTATGTTTAGAGTATGACCTAGACAAAATATAAACATAACCTATGATTAGGTTATGTTTAGGTTATGTCTAGAAAAGTTAATTTACTAAATTCCAAGTTGTTAAAAATCTCGGTGCAGATTCTGCTAATTCTTTCGAAATTCCTGGTTTCATCCTTGATGAATCAATGCCAATACAACGATACATTGTCACCAAATGGTGTATTAAAATAACACCATGACAAGTAAGATGTATTTTGCCCATTTTGAAGAACTTTTTAGCTTGCAAACTGCTTGAGGATGCGTGTGTGCTACGGTCAGTTAGCTTATTAATTCGAAATAAATTCGTGTTCTGTGGCTAGTAACATCACTGCAACTGAAATTGTTATCGAAACCGGTTTATTATGTCTAGAAACAGTGTGATTTCGTAATATCTATAACTTATGTTCACTTCGATGACAAGTTCAAGTGGATAAGTGGATAAGTGGCTTAACCACATGTGCCACATAAACAGTTAGACGGAAAATGTTAGTCATCGTTGGTCAATACATGCGTAAAGTATTAAATTATTTAAAACATGACAATTGGAATGTTTCAAAGTTGACAATGAATATTATCGCTATAAATTAAGGGTGATATTTCAATTATTTCGTTACTTTGTTATTTAGCCCTTTGTGTTAAAAGGACCGTGTCCGACCGGTACCATGTAGCGGCAAAATGCGGAACTAAAACGTGAAATTCAAGCTTTGTTCGAAAATATTTTCTAATCTGCAATTCCTCATTAAATATAGTTTGTTTTGATATGCACATTTATGCCTAAATGTTGGGTAATTATTGAGATCTTTATAGATGTAAAAAAACGTCTTTTCCGATAAATGTCGAGTTTTAGGTTTTTAATTTTTTTTCATATTTCCCGCATTGCTAGGATTATAAATCATGCACCATTCAATTCGCCGTGAAAATATTTTCAACCTCCTGGGACAGCTTATCATT
>WSZQ02065382.1:0-19094 GCA_019419845.2 Weissflogia rhopalogaster
GTCTTTTGCAATAATTGTTGCCAAATTAAAATGCCCAGTATGTTAATACTAATGATCATAATGATGTAAATTTCTCTTAGGTACCTTTTAATAGTACATTATTTTATAGTATAATCAAAAATTCATGTTTGTTTTACATAGAATTCAAGAAAAAGACTTACGACGGGCTAAACCACCGCTTTTAGCCACTGTGCGACGGGGGCGTATGGTCTTGTGCCATAAGGTACCCATTAATCGCTAAATAACATACCGAGGCGCAATTATTGATGTTACAAGATGCACAAAACTTCTAACAAATGCATTCTATCAAACAAGGGTGACATGCGCAAAGGGAGGGAGTGGAGAAGTCCATCAGGACTAAGCTACGAAATGCAGTCAGTGGGTGCCTTCTAGGTATCAGTAGAGCATACTGCACAGACTCCACGGAAGCAGCAGAGAGCAGGAATACCGCAGGAAGATTTCTTAGTGGAACTATGAAATCGACGCTACCCCGAAATGAAGCCGGGTAGTAACACGGAAATAGTATATATAGTGTCCAGCTGGGAGGAGCAATGGACATGTGCAATATCAAAGTGGTTAAAGCAGTGGATTCCGGACCTTCGTAAATGGTCAGATAAATCACACGGGACCTGCAACATTTATCTCACCCAAATGATGACGAAGTAGATGATGACACATGTCGATACTGCTCCTTGGCCGTTCCAGGCAGTGTCAGGCATACTCTGGCTTCTTGTCCTGCATGGAGCACACAACGCCTGTACATGCTGAGAGTTACACTATGCGGAATACCCACACCCGAACAATTGAGCGGAAGGATGATGACCTTCAAAAAAAAAATGGATGGATGGTGGTGGTCTTCTTCTGTGAGAAAGATTTCAAATAGAAGGAATGAACAGCAGGCAAACAGGTTAAAGGAATACAGCTTGAAGAAATGCTTCCGTAGCGGTGTCGAGGAGTAGTAACCCTTATTCTAAGGGCAGAGCTAGGACCGCTATAAAAGTAGCAGCTCCCCTTCCAAAGGGCCACCTGCTCAGGTTAGTATTACGCTCACAATCAGTCAATTTATGGTTGTGGGTTTGTGCCCACAATACAAACTTGAAATTAGAAATTCTTACATATTAAACAGGTTTCACTAGAAAACAATATCTGGCCTCTCAATAGTAACGTCTGAATAAAAACTATTTTGCTCCACGAATAGACATTCGTAAAACAAGAATTACGTGAATTATGCATACTAATGGAAGAAAAACTATGAATTATTTCGAGAAGTTTCATTAGGGACGAAAGATTTTTAAATTTTGCAATCTCTCGCTATCTGTTTACAAATACATGGTATAAATCATACTTTGCGATTTTTCTGGTGTAGAAAGAATAATAAAAGTTCTCTGTACGATTGTGAAGGAGCAATCCATCCCTAACTTTGTATCTACACACTTCCGGTTTGTGTATTACACAATTGTATTTTTGGCATCTTGTGTAAACGTGCACCGCCCACTTGTTATCCAATGGGGTTAACCGGAAACAAACAGCACGAGGCGGCGGCTGCCAAGAGTTGGCATTCGCATAAAAAGCGTCACACGCCTTGCAGTACGGGCATTCAAAAAAACTTCTTTGCCTATCTACGACTCCGAAACTTTGATACATGTTCGAAGGTTATCTGGGTTTTGCTCCAAAGGCGGTAAATCACGCTGGTGACCTCCGAAAAGGGGCAACTCAGGAGGGAGGAAATTAGAAGTAAATTCTTTGTCTATGTACTTTCGGGCGTGCCGACGCCGACGACGCTGGAAATTATTTCGTAGCAGAATAAATCACGTGCGACGGGAATAAAGACGAGATGGGTTCTTGATGTTTTATTAATTTCGGTGTCATCTACCTCTGCTGTGTGCATGCATGCTTTCCAACCGGCATGCGGGATTAATTCAAATTAATATTCGGTAATACTCTATTCTGGATTTTGCCGAAAATGCAATAGAAGTTAATTTGTGTCCAAGTACTGAAAGAGTTATGAATTATGTTATATTTTGCTGAATTAGTTGTATTGGTGCGATTGAGTTATTAGGGTAGACTTATTGAAATCAACATTTTTAAGATAGTCTGATTATTTGCATTTTGTAGAAAATAGTCAAAACTTTTCGGCAATGATAGTTTATTTTATTAAAAAAATGGGCGCGTCGCGGGATTCCCGACAGAAATGATACCGTAAACTAGATTTGTAAGACCGCGGATCAATATTCAAAAGGCGAGAGTGTAGGAGAAATGGTTAGGAAAATACGAGTTACTTTTTAGAAATTCACAGTGAACATATTAATATGGTGAAGCTAAGGCTTCTCAAGATTTGCTTGTAACGCATGCGCAAACGGGTGACAATCGTCATGAGGGCAGAGGGCGTATGCGCAACAGCTATGGGGCAATCACCACACGCTCTGGCGCGTACACTAATCTATATTGATTTATTATATATTAATTTTTTAACTTCATAACTGCTTAGTAGGTGAGACTATTAACAAAAAGACAATTTAAAAAGTTATGACCTTCTCTTCGTACAGTATTTGAATATGGCCGTGTTTGTGATGCCATGTATATTTTGTTGCGTCACGTTACTAAGCGGTTTACCATCTAATAAGTAAGAGTTTATTTCAAAGCTTTGAGCAGTGATAGGCAATCATTTTTAGGTAACTTTGCTGAGTTTTGTGAGCTCACCTATTTCGGCTTCGGGCTTCTATGCCTATCCTTGCCTGACGAATATGAAGAAAAGGAGACGAAGAAAATCGAAGAAACCGCCTATCTCCTTTTAGTACATGAGATAGGCGTCGTTCACACCGGCGACTTCGGCTTTGGGCTTCTATGCCTACCCTTCTCTAGCGACGCGATGCCGCCGATCTGACCGTCGCTTTAGGCACTAGTCTCTATTTGGTAAATTATATGTTAAGTTAGTATTTAGGTTAGTAATTAGGTTGACTTCATTTGCTAATCCAACAAGTTGAACTGGGATGGCCACGTGTGAATACTCCCTTTGGGAGCTTCCACGAATGAAGTGAGTGACTTGAAATTAAACGATATATAAAAAAGACTATACATTTTCCCTGTTAACTTAGTAATTCTTAAGTTCACCAGCAGATTACTCGTATTTAATTGAAACTGTTATGGTATAAATATGCTCGCCCTTACTACCGTTAAATTTGGCTATAATAAAGTAGCCTAGATCAAATTTATTATAGGATATTATTGCTATAAATAACTTTGTAACTCGACGTTTAGTAAGCTTTTCAGATGATAGAGCTACGTTTAGATATATCCCAGATTCATCCAATGTTGCTTAAGCTCCGTCGTGCTCACTGCGCGGAGGAGCGGAGTGCTTTTTCAGCACGCTTATGTGTCGCTTACCGTGCGTGGGATGATTCCCACGGCGCGGCATTATTAACGAGCGAAAACAGTTGCTGGAAGATGATAACGCTCTTGATTATTCCATTTGTGGAGTGGAAGTAATTCGGAATTCGGCGCAGGTAGACAGGCCAGGCCGGCGCTGCGGGCTCTAAATTTGTATTAAGTACCTCCGATCCGTACGCATAGCTCATTGCCAACAGAATTACGATCTTGTGTGTACAATCATATTTCAACGCATTTTTTCTATATATACAACCCGACAATGCATTGTTGCGCGCATTGTTGAATGTGGATGCATTTTTATTGCCCGAATATATCGTGTTGTGGTACTCTGTCCGTTCATGTGTGGTATTTATTGATTCGTGTTCAATGGCGGCGGCGCCGGTTGAAAGAGTGCGTGAGTACGCGGCGGGGTGGCTGGTTGGTCGTACATCAGTGAACACTAGTTACGTGTGCCGAATATCGAAAAATCGCGCGTCGTTCGCATTGCCATGCGCCGCACGCTCGCATATTTCATAATTAAATTTGTCAGGTTCCTTTACTGGTAGTAGCCTGTTCAGTGTGTGGGTGCTACAAATGCACGTAGTTCGAGTTTATTTTATCTGCTGATTTCGCTCGATATGCGAATGCGCCAACATCTGCAGAGAATATGAAAATATTTAATTTGCAACTTTTAATTATTTTGCCAACGCGCTGAAGTGTAACGTTTGCTTGATTTATACGTGGCCCGCTGTTAGTATAAAAGCCTATTTTATCCTTGCAACATTGGGTAATTAAAAAGGCCATTTATTAACATACAGATAGTTTATTAGTATTCATTGGAATTTCTGGTTTATTTTGGCTCGTTTATTGTTGAAATTTATTTTGCATTTGAACATAAATTTTCCTGATATTTCAAAATTACATCTACAAATATAAACATTAAGTTTCGAAACATACCCTCGCCAACACGTAAGACTGCGGTTACATGTCGCGTTGTTTGGCGGGACAACAGCTGTTTGTTCTTCAGTCATGTTTCAGTTCTCTGACATTATTTTGACGAAGTGCTGTGCTGCGAATCTGCATCGAGCATCGAATTACTCCCCAGGGTTAACAAATGTCGTAAATGTTAAAAAAATAAAATAATTACAAACAAAACGCCGACAAAATGACCCAGACTGCTAATGTCTATGCATATGAAATTTGTGATATGACACTTTGTCCGGATCTAGTTGATTCGTGAGGGGTGGAAGATTCCATTTGGAAGTTTGGTTGCATCGCTTTGTCAATTTGTGAGAGTTAACCTGTAACTCCACTTGCGTGGTAGAGGAGTAGCGTGACGAAGAGCTGCATAGCAGTGGTGGCGAACTTTGTGGGTCCATTTTTCCTTCTGTTTGTTGAAACAGTAGCTCCTGAAGTACCAATACACATGGGGTACACCCAGGATAAATTCCCTACACATTTTTTTATGTTAGTAGCTTTTATTAGATGCCCATTGGGGGCAAGTCATATGTTCGCCATGTTGTATAGGATATTTGTCAATACTTCAGAAACACGATTCGGTAATAATGGGCAATCGCAAATTAATATTTGTCTAATTGTAAATCGAAGAAAATATCTATATCGAAAAAGAAATGGAAGTAGTCTTTATTACAAAACAGGAAATCTTGTTTGAATATTCACGGCTTGCTCAATTCTGCTTGTTTTTCGTCAACTAACAAGAGACATGCACGAATTGTCCGCTATGGATTGGAATGAAAATTTGTATATATGTATTGAAATAATTTATGTAAAGGATTGTTCGTGTTGAAAAAAAAACTTTCAAAGTGTGGACACGAATTAGTTTACAGAAACTTTGAGTTGTGAGAAGCACATCTCTACTCGCTCCGGCAACCACATTAACATCTGTGGTGGTCGTTATAGAAGTCTTCGTCACCCTGGGTGAGGCTAGCAACCTACCCAAAGGGAATTGATATCCTCATAGTTACCCAGAAGTAATTCTGGAAGAATGACAGGCCACAGGCCTATGCCCGGTGAGCGACAAGGCAGGTGAATGAAGAAGAAGAAGGAACTTTGAGTATGTCGGCTTTGAAACAAGGTTCAGGGGTGCGGGTTTTCAAATAGAAAGTTCGTTGATAAATTTGAGCCGGCCTTAAAGTTAATAGATGGAAGCACTAATTACCGCACCACGAAACCGGTTTGCTGTTAAGGCAATACACACATTAACCATTTTGTGATCAAACTTTAAGCAAGCGGCTCAGGAGTTATATGCTCATACCTTTAGTAATCATATTTGTCTGACTTAGAAATCATTCCGTGCAGTGCAATTTACATTTGAAAAGTTAGTTAAAACAATGGAGCCTGAAAAATTGCCCTTTGTGGGTAGGATTCCATGAATTACGGGGTCCGCAAATGGCAGATATCACCGTGTATGCATAAGCGTTGCAGTGACTTACCTGATAGTCGCCGACGTTTACACACTATTCGCTATACTTGATTGTGTTTGATTTCTTGGCGGGTGGGCACCCTTACGACGCTTTTGTCGTGCTTTACGGCTAAGGGAATTATTAAGGTTTGGCATTTTTTCCGTCGCATTTTATCTCGATAGTCAACTAAATGACATCACTGCATGCATATGCGCTTATCTGCTTACGTATGCGTACAACAGTACAAATTTGAAATATGAATAATTTCAGAAAGGAATTGCTCCTTCCAAAAATTACAAAGAACCAATAGAAAAAATGCTTAAAACTCAAGTTGAAACAAAACACTAAAAGAAACGTTATAATCGTATTATCAGTTTCTGAAAAATACGACGCCAAAAATTGTAATGCTCGTGCCACACATTCACAAGCTTACTCCTCAAGGCAAGCGCACGTATTACGGATAGAAATTTCATTTTCAAAGACAAGTAAAGATTTAATTTTCATTAGTTTTTATTCCACAGTCTTTTTCCTTGAGTTGAAGTTTATTTCAAAAAAATAAACTTAAAATAATAACGCAATGAAAGGTTATCGAAAAACATAACGTAGACTACGTCGTGGGCAATATATTATACTTTTAGAATACGCTCTCGTAAAAAGCGCTATGATCATATTTCGAGCATAAATTGGAATTATTACCCTGCGCCCATGCTACCATATTGTATTCCCAGCGAAGGCCCATCCTGTCGCGTAAATCGTCGCAATGCCCGGCGCCACCACCAGCTCCACCACTGCCACTGCAGACTCGACTATTCCATAGCGCTCAAATCGCTTCGGCCCCACAAGTCATTACTTACGCTGACGTTTACGCTGTTCGAATTTTGTGTAAATCAAATTTATGCCGTTATTATGTGTCGCTTGGCGTAACGCAGTTGTCCACATCGGCGAGTGCTTCATTCACGTTTGGAATATTCATATTTTCGCTTCTGCCGTATTACGCCGGACGCGAATACGACGCATTTTGCCAATTGCCAATGACACACTCACCGTTCTGCTGCCTGTCTACGGTGTTATGCTCGCCATCGGTTATTGTGTGCAATTTCGGCCGGGCCGCCTATTCATTGACCTGCAAAGTTCGCGCATACCAGCCACAATAGCCGCCACCAGTGCGTAAGTAATAACAGCTCAATCACTTTACTGATTTGCGGATGTGATTCCGCGGATTCTCACCGTTAGGTCGAGTTGTAGAGATAGTTTAGCCTAGTTCTGGACCGCATTTCAACGGATACGACCTCGGCCCATTTTCCCAGACCACGGCGAACAATAAACAGATCAATAAACCTTCGATATCTGCAAATCTCACAAGGGTAGCTGTTATTTCTGCTATTGGCCAATGGTTGCACCAATAAAAGTGATACCTGTGTTCCCTACACCTAAGTAATGCCCTACGATCATTGATTAGTCTATTTATGGGACACTTGAGTGACTACAAATATTTAACCACGAGGCCTTCTTAACAACGCAAACTTAGGGCGTTGGAACGGTCTTACGCCGCACTTAAATTAATAATTGTGTATCAATGCGACGCGATCGATGCGTCGGCAGGTCGCTGGAGATAATCAATATATTACTCCCCAAAGACGGAGTAATATAATTAACGTCGTCCCGTCGGCGGAAAGTCGCCTCGGCTACCTGTTCGTCGCACCCGAGTGGAGCGCGGCTGTGGACGCCGAAAGCGGGGGCATTGCGATTAATGGGTAATTATCTGTGTCGTCTTTGGGGATAATTAGATACCTAATAAGAGGAGTGGGCGGGTAACCGCCGAGTCTGTGTGCCACTTTGCACCACTACTAGGTAGGTTACCCATATTTACGCTGGGAAGGCAATTAATCGCGCATTACGACCTCTATTGGCGTTAATAATGTTACAGCTACAATTTGCCCTTCGTTGGTCATGTGGACGAAAAATGGACTGAAATCAATATTCTGCTATCGACATTTAGTTCAGTTAATTTCTTGCGTTTGTATTATTTACTTTTACGGTGGATAGCGAGCATTAATGTGTGGATTAACTGGCTTGAAAAAAATGATCTAAATGTAAACTATTCTACTTTTCTGTTATTGAAATTTATTGGAGTAGTCTATCTTCAAATAGCTTAAAAATAACCTGTTTCTAACTATAAAAACCTACCAACAAAAAAGGATGTAAGAATGTTGAAATACGATGTATGAAGAAAATATGAAATTACAGAAAGTGTTTGTGAGAAGTTACCTCTCAGGGAATTACTCAAAGCCATGGATTCTTTCAAAAAATATTTAGACTTTTAAATGGAAAAATACAATACGTAAAGTTCTCATCCGTTTTACCTGATCTATATATAATTTTTTTTCATAGGACATATAAAGGCGTGCGTGATAAATGTTTTTATACTCATTGCTGGTAGAAAATGCAATATTATTAGCGTTTACAATTTTAATATGCTCTTTGATCAAACAAGAAATGCCGAGAACAAATCAAATTTTATATACTAATTGATAAATAAAAAAGGAGAGGGTTTTTAGCCACATGGCCAAATACAAGTTTGTACTTAACGTTCGAAATATGACAATCGTCGCGAACGCGTAAGATCTAACCTCGTAACGTAATGAAAACGCGCATGATAAGCAAAATTTTAACTTAAAAAACTCTCAAAGGAATACATTAAAATGAACAAAAATATTTAAAAAATATGTCACTTAAGTAGAAACAAAACACACATAAAAATAAAAGTTAATATCGAATTGTTTGTTTCTGAGATATACCACCTCAAAAATAGAAAAATCGTAACTTTTTGTCGGCTCGCATTTGCCAGCTTTCCCAGGCACTTCCGTACATAAGCGGGTGAAAGAAGACTTAAAAATGTTAGTGTAGTCATCGGATAATCCCAAGATTGAGCATGTGTTATGACGATTATATATTAATCGTGTTATCACCTAATATTATTAATGACTTCACGTAATTTCATCTTTAGAAAGAATTAACTGCAATACTGATTTTTTATTTGTGCACGTTGATATTTGGTTTATAACAACGAATGTATCACGAGCATATCTGTAAAAGTCCACGGGCTTTCCTTGGAACATGTTTTCAATTTTTGTTCTCCCGTATAACTTGTAGAATAAAAACTTGTGTGAAAATGAGACAGTAAAAAAGTTCAAATGTAAATAAAATGTGGGATTCGTATGCAAAATGTCTGCTGCAAGTACAATGCGGAAATGTCAAGGGGTTGAAGGAAACAAAGTACGATAGCGGTGAACACGAGCACGATACAGATCCGAGCGAGAACATCATCAAATACCCCGAGCATCAGTGGCTTTGGCGCATTCGACAAACGAACAAAGACCACCTGCCGCAAGGCAATCAGTCTGCCGCACAAACACCGATGCCGCGCCGCCACCCCATGCCGACAAGCGTACTTTAAACACATCTATCGAATCGAATCAATTCGCTATTGTAAACGTACAAAAAAGAAGCCTGCGCAAACCGAGCATATTTACGCAAAGTCCAGTTGAAAAACTCATTCAACATTCAATAGATGCAATCATCGTCGATGAATGCCGCTATTAACAAAGCGATTGACATTATGTGTGCAGTGCGCAGTGAATTAAGCAAACCAGCAATAGCTCGTGTCTATTTCAGTATATTTATGATCGTAATATGCTTGTACTTGACTCCGTATCGATTGCCGCCGCCACCGATGCCGCCGCCGTTCCCATGCAAATGTGTAGTCGGTTGGCTGGCAGCACGACTGTAAATAGTGTACTTAATATACGCGTGCACATGACACCGGCAGTGTGTGTGCCGACACATTGCATGCCCCACATGCAATTTGCAAAAGTTCAGCACACAATTAAGTACCTACTTTCGTGGAGCGGTGCCCAACACCACCGCTGCTGCCGCCAGCGCCACCGGTATTGAAACGCACCCGTGTCTATCTTAGTTAGGAGCTAATTGCGTTTTGATGTACGCAGCGATTTGTTTGCGTACCTAACTAGACGTCCATAATGGGTTGCGATTTAGGGTGATATTTCGTCAAAACTAAGTTAATGTAAAATTTATATTACACAATATTTCCAATTGCCATTCTTCATTTTTCCAATTACAATTAGCACCATAATTGATTGCTAATTTCGTTGAATTTACCGAGCATCGACTAGTATGGTGAATTAATCCTGCTTAATTCACTTTCAAGTTAGTCATATAAGATTTTTTTTTGATTTTACCGAACATCGACTGCTATGGTCATTAGCTCTATTCAATTCTTTTTCAATGTAATTAGTCATATTAGAGGCTAACACTATTGATAACAAGAAGAATTCACTTGAATATGCATCCCCACCGCGAATGGAACCCGGGACCTCATGGGCAAAGGTCATGGACAAGAAATGAATTACTATTGATTAGATCAAGAATTAATTTTTGATATGCGCCCGCCAAGATTTGATCCCTGATCCTCTGGCGCGTGTGTCGAGTGTTTTTTAAAGTTTGTTTGTTGTTGTCATTTTGTTTTAATATAGACTTCGTGTTATTCGAAATCGTGTGCTTTGTGAACAGAGACGTTGGAGTGATTCGACTAAATTGCAGGGACTTAGCTTCAAAAGATCCTGTTGGTCAGGTCCCGCGCATTACCGGAAAATAAAGTAGTGATATTAAAAGCCACGACAACCGCGTAACACACTTAATGAAACACACACACACACACACACACACACACACGCACGCACGCACGCGCACACGTAATTGTATGAAGTTTCACAAAACTTTATTTGAGTACTATGTACTCGTACTTTATTCAGTAGACATCGTCAGGTACTGACGATCTAAAATTACAAATCATCCCTATATACATTTGCGGTACGATATATTTTTGGTCGTTCCATCCATTCGTGGATTTTCGTTTATTGCTTTGTTAATGCAGATAGCTACTAGAGTAGTGACGTCGCACCTGTGACTCGCGTGTCAGATATGACACGAACGTTGACACATTCTTACTTGGGGGACCCCGTAAGGTTGTACGATATTGGACGGGGATTACTGACCCACGAGCAACTTCGAAAACGTTCGCCATCACTGCCCTAGAGGGTTTAGTCTGAAGCCTTTGCTAGGTAGTGCTAGAATTTTAAATTTTCACCAGAGAATCTGGGTATTTCTGAAATAAGGTGTTCGGTTAGTGGGGAAAGGATTAACTGTATTAATCTTTAGATGTTTTCTAAGGCGCGTTTTGAAGTTTCTGCCTGTCTGTCATTGAAATTAAATTGAAATTATCCTCTAACAGTAATATTGTGGTAAGTCTGCGGACTAATGTGTTTGGGGTAGTTAATGTTGTGGAGATGGGAAAGAGTTAAAAAAAATATATATAATCTGTTGGCTTCTTGTGGATTGCAAATACGAAATATTAATTTTCAAAATTGTTCGTCTGTCAATAACTTGCCTTTTGTACATTTGTCCCTGTTTTGTATCTTTAATATGTCAAAGCCGTCCCTTATATGCTCATGCCAGTATGTTTCATCGCAATGATAACCAGAGTTTCGGCTTCACCTACGGATACACGAACGGGCGGATTCATTTATACATACACTTCATTAATCTAATTATTTTTGTAACTTTGATTAAAATTAATTATTATGAAAGTGAAGAAGTTTGATGAAAGTTCAAGAAGTTTGATGATTAAAACATAATCTCATTTTGAACATTTGCTTCGAGACTGTAAAGAATTACAAAACACATTTCAGATGGAGTCCACACTTTTATTAAATTTGAGTTGAAACGATACCTGAATTTTAAATGCGTTTAAAATTACTTTCATTATTCTTCATTACGCGTAACACTAAATAGCTAAAAATAGCAAGATGCCAACACGAATATTAAATTTTACTAGGGAATAAAGGCATTTACCATATTGCTTACCAGTAGACGACTAGTGGCGTCTCATAAGCATCAAACGTATTTTCATTAAAAGATGAAATATGCATCGCAATATTGTGCCGCTTACAAGCATTCTATATCTGCTATTGAATATGATACCTCCTATCTCACTGGGGATTTTTATTGTGCTGAGCCCTGCCTGATTGGTGTATCCACGCTCACTCAGCTTCCCTCAAAGGTGGTTCGCTGAAATTGACCTTGCGAATTTCCATATTTCTTTCCGCCCGACAGGTGGGGAAAAAGTTCGTTCTCTCCAGTCTCCGGCGACTTTTTACTTTCGCACCCTGGCAACGTACGAACCAATCGAAATCGTTTTCGTTTCTCAGCGAATATATATCACCCTCTACTCTTATATCTGTATATTCGCTACTAGCTAGCGGTAAACAAAAAATGATTTACTGTTTGCGTCTCTTTTAGGATTTGTTTTCTCAGGATTGCTTTTTTTATGTTTTTGTTGGAATATATTTATGAACGTTGGAATTGGACTAGGTTTGGACATGCTGGGCGACAGTGCAATTCAGGATTGGTTTTGTATCGTAAAGTTTCATAATAATGTAATGATAATGTTCATAGTAATGATACTTTTTCTAGGGTGGTCTCATAGTAGTGCAAGAGCAGTGCTATGAGATTGCGCGCCTTGAGTGCCTGTTGAGTTAATTATGTGTCATCTTGAGGGATTTATGGCGCGGTGTGCGATGCAGGCGTGCTTTGGTTCATCTCCGGTTCGGTTCGCTTCGAGAATTCCGCGCAAAATTAGGTACTAAACTTGGAATTCGGTTCAGATGGTTGTGATGCGCTGACGTGGTGGTAGTAATAGAATGTTAGAGGTGGTGAAATTAGATAAGTTATTGCCGCATTGAAAGTTGATAGTGATTTATGGAATTTTGGCCGAGTGTATCGATTTATGATTTGTTAGGATGACATCTTGTATATATATATATATAGAGAGAGAGAGAGAATCTATAATTCATCTTGTCCTTTTAACTGGAAATGGATATACGTTTGAGCAGATGGTAATATTTGTTTTTTTATATGTTACCTTGCCCAATAACTGGATGCACTATAGTTTGAGGAGAGATGGCTACCGTTATATTTGTCCACATTGAATTCAGTTGTCACGGTTTAATATTACATGTTATTAGAAAACAGCTTAAACCGAGTTAACATTTTTAGATGAAAGGTTACTTGGACTAAATTTTATTGCAATAAACTTGGTTAGAAGCTAACCCACACAAAAACCAAGCCCATCAATTGAAACTGTTACATTATTAGCCTTAAGCTGACTTAGATTAGGGGGCTAGGGTGGGGTATGCGCCGATGTCCATGGGGATCACAGTTTGACTGGTTAATAAGGTCTAGTTCGTATTCCGATGGGGTAAATTAAACTAAATCAGATTGAAGTGAGTTAAATTCGAACTAAATGCGGCCTTCCGAATGGTCAACGATTGAACTAGGTTAGACTAGAATTGAATGTTGGATTGAGTTCCACCTGGATTTTCTACATATTCGACATATTGATAGAAAGAGGATGTCATCCGGTAATCGAGGTTTTTAATGCACAAATTAATTCGTGTTCAGTGCTGATTCATTCCAACATCACAGTTGAAAGACACAATGTACACCACCCCTTTATTACAAAAATACCGAGTGTTGCGAACACAATGTTGAGTTTAGGTGGTCTGAACACAACATCAACCTTAGACGAAAACGTCGAAGGTCCTTTAATTTTAGCAGGTCCCGAACTACCCGTTCGTTGGACTCGACTGGTCGAATTATAGATTGTTACTAGCTTTATTTACAATAAGATTTCAAACTTCTTGATTGGGGTCCACACCCCAACTTCCTTCACCATCCATCTCTACCTCGTTCATCCACTCTTCTCATATTCCTTTGACCAATCTGGAAACACAACTCTCTTTCTCTCGCTCACATGTATAAGCCACGAAATGCTCTACTCTGTAGTGCTGCACATGACTAAACAAAGGACGTACTCGCTTGAAAAGGCATCCCTGCGTCTAAGGTACCGATTCCTTTCAAAAATCCTCCTAAAATTCTTAAACCAAAACCAAAACTTTCTAAACCCACGAAATGCTTTACAATATTCATATAAATTTGGTGAGGCAAGGCTTTAACGATTCCCAGCACCAAGGACTTAACTTGAGTGCTGGTCTAAGTATGGTTTGAATCTTATTTTAATTGACTTGAAAGTCAACTTGAAAGTCGGAAAAGTTTAGACTAGATTAAGAAGGAGAAAAATCTGACTATGACATATTAATGTATATTAAAGTAATTTATTCTTTCTTATGAGCGTAGTAGCCCAGTTGGTAAGATCGCTGCTTACCACGCAGGGGTTCCAGCTTCGAATCCTGGTCGTGACAATCACACCTCTACTCGCTCCGGCAACCACATTAACATCTGTGGTTGTCGTTATAGAAGTCTTCTTCACCCTGGGTGAGATTAGCAACCTACCCAAAGGGAATTAATATGCTCATGGTTACCCAGAAGTAATTCTGGATGAACAACAGGCCACATGCCTATGCCCGGTCAGCGACGAGGCGGGTGAACGAAGAAGAAGAAAGTAATTTCTTCTTCGTTCGTAAGCCAATGAGCTATGTTCTTCGGGGTTACTGGGAATCTGTGAACATGTATGTTCTCTTTGGGTGGTGGGTTACTACCCTGCCCAACTTCTGCAAAGACAACCTCAATGTGTGGAGATGATGCTATCATCACCAGGATTTGAACGTCAAGCTCTTTGCTCATCCAAGAAGGCCCAGCAATCTTACCAACGGGCATATTTCGATCAAAATCAAAGCACGATGGTCCAAAGTAGTTTGTGTATTCTTCAATAAAGGTTAATAACGTTCATCTAGTCGTCTCCGATCATATTATGGAAAAATGTCATTTTAGCTGTTCCAATATTAAGATGTATAATTCTTCTAAAGAAATTGGCACAAGTTTTCGAGTTTGACACGTGCGAATTTGATTATAAATTGTAACATCGATTCAGAAAGTGATTTATCGAATTACATAATGCGCTTCGAAAACGATGGGCGACAAGTTTGTCGGGGCGGATTTTCTTGCCGTGGTAAGTGGAGGTGTGTGTTGCTCCGCTTCGATGCGCCGCTGATGCTGCCGGTGGGGTTTTGCGTGCGACCGAAGTTTTGCACAACTTTTTTCCGCTCGTATTTGCGCCGCAAATAAAGCGTTGCGCTCGACTCGCTGCCGCCTGCTACCGGCGCCGCCACCATCAACACCACACCACTACCACCACCGACGCTAACCTTCCTTGCAATGCGTTGCACACGCCGTGGCGTAGTAGCTTTGGCGGAAAGCTTCGGAAACCGGCAGCCAGGAGCGTATCCTCGTACGGGGAGAGGCTGTATCAATGCGGCCGGTCGGCCAGCATCCCTTTGGGGCAATCGATAATTCTCCGCAACGACTGAACGTAACTCGCATGCTATGTCCGTGTGTACAAGTGTGTATTTGTCTTACTCTGTTCGTATGTGTCACGTGCCTGTTTTGAAAGGTAGGTAGGTGTATGTTAGGAGCGAAGTCACACTGCTGCCACTAGCTCAACCACTAGCTCGCGCGTCTTTCGTTGAATGTAGACGAACATTGTACAACGATGAGTGCGCTTTGTGTGCACAGCCAGCTGGATGTCGGCGGTGTGGGGGTGGCGGCGATAGTGGTGTGGCTCGGCGCAGGAAACGGACAGCGTCGCGACGCATACATGCATCCACTTACAACGTGCTTGATTACTCAGCGTCATCCCGAAGCGGCGGCGACGGTTGGCGGCTATTGTCACAACGACGACTACGACCGCCGACTACATCCGCATTACGGTCGACGCCGACGGTGGCAGACGTATATGTGCGCGTATGTATGCGTAGAGATGGTGGTAAGCAAAGCGAAAACATACACTCACACACACAACGTGCCAAATTAGCCGTAAAAAGCGGGCTGCTACATTAAATATTAGTGAGGTTGTAACGTGGGTGCAATACTGCAGAAAGTTGCTGAGAGTGCTTGCTCCGGCTTCCACCCGGGCAGCTTCATACGCCTGTCGAACAGAAAAACGAGGGCAAGACGTCGATGACTTTATCGTTTATCGTGTTGTGCCAAGAAATTAAGTACTTGTTGGATGTAGTTAATCATTAAAGTTAACTAATAAAAGTAATATAGTGCGGTAACTTTATCCTAGGGGATTGTAGAGGAATGTTTCCTATAGTATCCATTAATTATGATTTTATTGGGTAAAATACTTCAATATTGCTTTGAATAAGTAGATTAGAAACTACAATTTGGTATAATTTTATCTCTTCAATATATTGTATATTATGTGATTAGTAATTGTCACGATCGAGGATTTTGAATAGGGGTTAACTCGCTTGGCTTAGCTTGCATGACAACAGGGCAGAAAGGCAAGGTAGAGAAATAGAAAATATTACTAAGGGCAAAATATAAGTATTTATTTAAAGACTTGCCAAAAGTGTCTGGACATCTCGGCTAGGGTGTTACACATTCGACAAGAGAAGAAGACTGGCGGCGGCTTGGTACGAACTAACTTTTTCAGTCGGCTGAACGCCTTTTTATAGGGGCTTTTTGTTTATGTCGCGTCTTCGCAGTGCATGAGACAACATCGAATATGATTCACATATTCGCGACATAATTCTTTCAGCTACCCTATATTCTGGTTCAAGTCCTTCTTTGTGCATCATATGCTATTTAAAAATAGTTCAATGTAATGTTGTTTTGTGGAATCGCTATCAACTTTTCATGGGACTCTGGAATTTTTTTTGTACACTTGATGCAATAACTATAATCATAGTTTTCACATACTATGATTATAGTTCCTAGACTGGTCTACTAAACTCTTACAAAGTATGGTGTTCATTCAGGTTTAGTGAAATCCACTGGTGCTTGATTCATGTACATGGTATATGTACGTACAGAAGTCAGGTATTACCAAATAAGTCATTTTAATTTGTGTGAAATGTGGAATGCAATAGGGTCAAAAATATCCATACCCGTGTTCCGATATTTTCAATTATAGAATTGGTAATAGCGGTAATATACTGCCATTACGAACAGATGATTCAAATCTGAAATTTACTTACAATACGTCATATTTTTAAACATTTTGTACGGGAATAAGATGTATAATTTTCTTTATTGTAACTTGAAATTTGTAATTTTATTATGAAACCCTTCTTTTATTAATATGTGGCGGTCACTAGTTCCTGCACGACGAACAAACATTAACATCCGCCACAAATCTTGGGCAAATGTCATATAAACATCCGGCGTGGTCTGACTAAACATCCCGATTGCTGAAGCGACGAAATCGTCACCGCGTGATCATGACTCTCGCGTTTCCGCTGTGAGGAACAAAGGGATGGTCATCACTTCCATCTTTTTGGGTATAAAAAGCCGACTAATTCCCAACAATTGGCAGTCAATCCGAGACCGCGACATCAGCAGTCGTCACCAGCGATTCCGTCGTCACCGAGAGTCCCTCATCGGTAGTCTCCACCAGCGAATCCGCCCGTTATCAGACAATCCCCCAAATAAGTTTGATTTTTGAGGTACTCATAAATTTGTTAAAAATGTACAAATATCAAGCATTCAATACGCCTTTTCATTTGGTAAAATCGTCACTTGGTCGCATTTCATGCCGTCAACTTATTATTGCAATTTCTATCGATGGTCTACTCCCGAAAATACTGGCATTTTTTACATAAATAATTCCGGCGAAAATTTAACCCCAACTCTGTTGTCGGTATACCCGTGTACCAGTATTGTATTGTGTACAGGGAACCTGTGAGGTATAACATGTTTAATTTCAATGTGAAATAGAATTACGTTGCTGTCACTTTAATAATTTTTTGATAAAACTGACAATATCGAGAATATGCCTGATCAATATATTCGTACAAAGAAAGATATTCCTAAAATCAGTTTACTTAGACTTATGCTCGTTATATAAAGAACAGTGGTAGTGGTAATAGTGGCAATCGTCATTGAGGCGCGAGGAATATTCCATGAAAAACGCATTGTTTTCTCTGGCGGCGTGCCATATATAGTACGTGTGTGACAGCATCTTTCTTGGTGGAGGCGCCAGGCAGTCGAGCACATTCAGTCCGTGCCACATTCCACGATAGATGCTCTACGTGTACTCGTCCTGACAGAAACGACACAGGCACGCCGTAGCAGCAACCCAGACTGCGTGCCTCACTTGCCCACGCTTCACTTACCACCGCCCCTGCCCCTCCGACGTTTTGCTACCACATTTCGCTGCGCTTTATTGTCGCCGTTGTTGTGAGCGTGGCGACACGCACATTTCGTACGTATTTTCGGCGGCGGTGTGCTCATTTCTGCTTTCCCTCGCTGTGTTGGTTTGTTTTTCATCATCTGAGCGAGGAGCTTTCCTTTGTTGTCCTAATCGCGTTGGGTTTGCCGGCGGCGCAGCGGTTGGTGACGGCTGCGGGCTGCTATCTTGATTTGGGCCTCCACGATGCGACCGGAATTACGACCGATACGACCGGGGGCGCATATCGAAAAGGATCCTCGCTTATTGAAACTATAAATGACGCTAGGGGGCGGTGAATTTCCATTATATTTCAGACTGGACAACGGACATGACATTTATTTTAAAGTAATACATAGCCTTTTTGCTCCCTTGTTAATAGGATAATATTTTTTAAACATTATTAATATGAAAGAATTAAAAAAGGACATAAAAATCAATAACCTGGGGGTGGTCGCTTCGGTTTTTTGCTTCTTGAGCCCGCTAGACGACGGGATGAAATTAATGATCATGACATATCTGTCCCGTCAGATCGCTTCACGGCTGTGCTGACCTTAATTCTTTTGTCGGGGTGAGGCCGACAATGTTAATGCCTATTGGAATAAAAAATGGTGGCGGCAGCGGCGGCGAGGCGGAAGTGACGCGGATGGGACATTTCTGGCGCGCGGCAACCGGCGATCGACAATGACACGCTGACAAATAGACGAATTATTCGATCCGCTTTTGTGCGGTGCTGCTGCCCGAAGGAGCGTTGCTCGTTCGCCACTCTCGAGCCGGCGTTCAATTATTACGTTCGTGCTTTACTATCCAAGCGATGTCGCCCGGTTTGGACGACAGGAAGTGGGCTATTGTTGTGGAGTGTATATATATTGCCCGGCGCCTTCGCACATGTCCGGGGATCTCATCGTGTGCCACTTTGGCACTGCTACTAACTGCTGCATTCGAGCGCAATGTAATTCATTCATTCAAGTATTCATTGAAGCGATGCACGGTTATAAATTGATGAATAATAAGGCATTGCAATCGTCTTGGCATGT